>NW_019379516.1:1348513-1412366 GCF_000648655.2 Copidosoma floridanum | reverse complement strand
TGTGCATCAGTTCTCTGTACAAAATCTTGATCGAGATTTTTTTGTCTCTATTTTAAAGGTTCTGTGGATCTGTAACGTTTCGACTACCCTTGAAGTTCAATGATGGAGTATTATTAGAACGAAGTTCTTTATGTCGCGTACTCGGATGGCTGGAATTTTAAAACCAACAGATTTTATGAAACAGAAGTGGCTTACTGGAAGTCTCCTCCTCTCAAGTTTCCCCCCTTAACCCGTTTCCCTCACCAACAGTTCCCTACATACTTACTCTCACCTTACCATATATCTTTCTTTTTTTATATTATAGTGCTCTACGTCCGGCTCCTTTAATAAGGGCACTACTATGGGCACTTAGCACTTGGGCAAGGGACAGGGAAAGGGATGGGAGGCCTCCCATTATTGGGAGGGGGTAGGGGGAAATTAGGCAATTTTTGCTGCGAGAAGGTCGCCTAAGCCCTTCTCGAGGAGCATTGCGTGGTGAAAAAGCACATGTAAAAAATCACAGAGGTACTTACTCGAAAAAGTCGCACTGGCCAGGAATCGAACCACGGTCTCCCGCGTGCCAATCCACGACCTAGCCGACCGAGCCACCGCGCGCTCAGAAGAATGTAAATATAAATGTAAAGCGTGTATTATAAATTCTAGGTGATAGAAGTGCCCCCTTGCATCTACTAAGAAAATTGTAGTGTATTGTTTGTATTTTTTTGCTTTTACTCTTTTTAAACTTGTAAAAAGAAATTTGTATGATTCTCTCGTTTGATTTTATGTTTTTCGTGTACTCTTTAGGTGTTTATAATCCTTTTATTTAATAGTATTTTTTTTTTTTATTGTGTTCGTGCTTTTCCGTATTACATCTCTTTTCTATTAATTCAATAATATTCCTATTCTTTAAAAACTGTAAGGTAAAGTCATTGTATTTTTATCACCTTTTTTACCAAATTATGAATAAACATTTTTTTTCTTCATTTTTAAAATTCATATAAACCAAATAGTTGTAGGACTAACGTGCACACACATGTATACGTCAATCCTATTATGTACTGTTTTTTTCATCAGATAGCATCGTACCCAAAATAATAGAAAATAAAGTTTTCTTCTTAGTAAGAATAAATCAGTGGTACACATATCGATTGTACAGTCCTTAAAAATATTATTTGAAAAAGAAGGTATTTATAACACCACGTTAGTTATCATAAAATTATTTATTTCCGATCATGATAATTTGAATACTTACATTCAAAGTTCACTTTGAAAAAACTTAGATAATCAATATGATAAAACTTAAGTTTATTTACAACACTGGCTCTATGTTACGATAATATCAAGTGGGGAAAGGTGCTCGGCAGCCAGTTGGGCAAAAATTAAATCGGAGAGGTTGAAATATCTCCTCTAATTTCACCTAAAATCATTGCTTCAAAGTTTGATAGCATGATATTAAGTGACATATTCTATTTAAAGTATTGTAAGTTGCATCGAAATGCGATAATACTCAAAGACCTTATTGGTCAGTTAAACAAATTAACCAAAAAAGGTTTAACTCTAAATATCAACAGTCAAAAATGATACAATTTATTTTGTTTTACGTTCAATAACTGGTGATAAATTAGAGTGTTTTGGTATGTTTAAATATTTAAAATTATTTTTATCTACTCATTATTGTCGCATCGGCAATGCTAATCCTGATCAGATTTCGGTACAGTGCACTGGAGATAAAATATTACTATGCAAAAAGTCAGAATACGATTTTAAACGTCAAAAATTTTATTTAGCTATTTGCGCTTATTTAATGTACTAATAAATAATATAAAAAATATTTATTCTTATAATAAATAGGGTACTGTTTCCTTAGAATTGCCATTAGATTATAACACAGCAAATGGTAAAGTAAAAATATCCTTAAACAAGTCACTGTTTCTAGTAAGATATTTTTCGATAATTATGGGTGATGACATTCCAGAATTTGATAACGATTAGAAGTTACAAGCAAAACTTCGGAAATTATAAGCATTGTAAGCGCTCCAAATTAAGCATGTGCACATTTGTTGCGTTAAGACAAAGTGGTGGAAAAACATTACGAGCTTTAAGTTTGAAGTCTTAGGTCCGAGTACTGCAAGATTACATAATATATTCTATTATGAGAGAATTATTTTAAAAAATGGTCCTGTATGTAATGTTTCTGCTATTCGCTTTGAAGCAAATCATACAAAATTTTAAAAAAATTGATCGAGTTACATCATACAAAATCAATGCCTTAAAATTAATTCTCAATGTATATCAGTTAGCTTTTATAAAACGTAAATTTACAAAGTATGAGGCTTTGTATGCTAAATATGATCAAGTACAATATTTTAATACTGTCACCCAAAGAACTTTATCCAGCATAACAATAAATAATATTAATTGTAAGAAAGAAGCCGTAATACTAATAAATGTAAAAAAGTAAGGCCCTTCATTCGGAAAAACTACTAAAATACAAATTGGAAACGAAGAAATAATTTTCAATACAAACATTTTTAAAGCATTTGATTAAGCAATAATTATTATGCTCATAGTGTCACATAAAATGAAAAAACTAATACAATTTATTATAAATATTTGGCTTCGAAAATACCACGCTTATTATTTCACAGGAAGAGAGTATGTTATATTGTCAGTAATTGTGTGATTTAATGTAAGCAACAATACATTTTTTAAGTGCCTCACTCATTATTTGTTTCATTGCATAAAATTTACAATTAAAGTGTTCTTATCTTTCTAGAAAGCGTTTTTATTTTCTTATTTCCAAAAATATCTTAGTCGTAAGCCACTAGTAGGTGATAAAAACCGATAGTGAGAAGTAATAATATCCAGATTTAAGGCTAAGAATAGAACTTGACATTTGTCAGTACTCGTTTTTCGTTTTCGTCCTAAATGACATTTCTCATGAAATAAACAGAAAAAAAGAAGCTGATAACAGCTGTAACGAATTACTACTCATTAAAACTTACAGCATATGAAATTCATTATTTGTTATCAACTAATAATAAATTTATGAGTAGCTGAAAAAAAGTTAAAAAATTGTTACTAACAGTTTTAAAAAACTGTTTATTATTATCGTAAGATAAGATAAATTTGTTTTTTTTGATTATTTGCAACAAAAAAGACAAAAGTATATTATAACTTTACAATAAATAAATATTATTTTAGTCTTACAATGGCACTTTACTATTTTTTATTTGCTGGTTTTATTAAAAAAAAAGGTTAATAAGAAAGCTATTTAAGCTTTGACAGAACCTTGCGATTTCGAGAATTACTGTGTTTTGACATCCTATCATCTTAGGACATAGACCCACACAATGGGCTTCTATGAATATGGATCATTCTATCGATAACGGCATACTCCATGCCCCAGTCGATTACGACGTCATTTAAAGAGATATAGATCCGGAAAATTTTTCAATTACTCAAAGAATGCTTACCACTAAAGGTATAACAGAATTTACACTATAAAAAAATTTCCTCTACTTTTAGATTCCAAAAAGGAGCTAAATTAGCGTTAAAGGTTCGTGTCTCACTCGTAAATTTACAGTGAATCGTATTAAAAAAAGGTTAAGGATGTTGCAGGAATTTTTATGATTTTTCCTCCATTCCACTAAAACAATGCTATAGATTCGTGAATTTAAAGATTCTGTATCTTCAAAATAAAAACTGAAAGTCCCTAACGCTAAGGATTGTTATTTAACTTTTTAAAGCATTAGGTTATCGACTCAGAAGGAGGTAAGAAATATATACATATATATGTATACAATTGTCAAGTTTAGCTTTACTTTCGTTCGTTGTAATCTCGATTTCTTGACGTATTTATCAGAGCACGTAATACTTTTTTTTATACAATCCATAACGTTACAAAATGTCACATATCGTTTCAAAGAGTCAAGTTAACTTGGAAGGTGGTGGGTTGAAATATAATTTTTTTGTACATGAAATGAGTGTTAAGACAAAGTTTAATTTTTATTTTGTGCGTTACAATCTTAATTTTTTATTTATTTATAAAAGACCATAACGGTCAATTATTTGTTAAGAATCCGTTATGCTATGCTGTAACGATTTAAAACGCATATAGTATATTACGTACGAGTTTGAAAAGGCTTCAATTTACGAACCGAGAGGGTTACGGCGCGAGCTGAAGGCGAGAGCCATAACGAGATTTATGAAAAAGCCTTGCCAAACAAGTTTCATACACTATTTTTCTACCTCAGAACCCAAAATAAAGTAGCGAAGGTGCTATTTTGAGATTAAAAGTCAGAAAATATTTGTCTCATGTTTGATTATTGATTTGGATAGTGACTGAGCCGTACGTTTATAATAAGTAAACGATTTAAATGGGAGAAGGTTCTTTTATTATCATTGACAGCGCCTTTACCTTAATTATAATAAGATTTGACGAGAGTCCGTAACATTCCTATTTTTCTCGTGTAGATTTAGCAGGACCCAAAAATTTATAGCTTATTATGGTAACGGACAATACAAGAAAAATATTTTTACAATTATTAATCCATTTTTATAATTTGTCTATTTTGGCCCTAAAAATATGCCGGTTTTTGCAAAATACATATGTACAATTTTACGTGGTAGGGGATTTTCGTTAACACAGTAGAGAGAAAATGTTTCACCTTGCATTAAAATGATCTTACCTGATGGATAAAGGAGACCTTACATGACTTACATATTTAAGCGTACATCTTATACAGACTCGGTACTGGAAAAAACCATACCAAGCTATGAAAAACCCATTACTGCACGTGGTAGGAAATTTTCAATGAAAAAGGTCTTTTCGCGTAAAGTGATTTCAATACTCTTATGATGATATTGTATAAACATGCATAGTTACATATTTATGCACAGACATTTGGCACACAGCTTGTCATAATGGTTGTAATGTAAAAAAAACATTTTCTTAGAAAATTTAAAAAATAAGAAATAGTAAGTGTCCCAGTAATTAACAATGTTTTTAATGTATTTTTGTAATGGTTTTTATGTTTAATTGCATAAGTTAATGAGTACAGAAATCCTATTTATTTCTACTAATACTTATATGTAATTATTAAAATTTTAGTCAAGACTCTGTCAGGCATGGGAGCATGGGACCTTTTAAAATCAATACCTAATCTGTAGGTACAACTTACCGTATTCTACTAACTGTGTTCTTTTATGAGGGTCTTGCCAAGAAAAAATGATTTGAACACATACATTTGTCATATTTTCCATTTAGTGAGACTTTTGTTCTTAATGCTACAAATTTTACAGGGTTGTGGAATTATAACGTAAGATCTTTGACAGTTTGAAGAATGATCCGTTAAAATATCAAACGAAAATCGATACCTACCTAATAAATGTGTCCTTTGAAAAGCTAACATAATAACTAAATTATATACACAGATATTTTGTCTATGAGTTTAAAACATTGACAAATAAATGTACCTTGATTAACACAAATAGTGGTGAAAACCAAGTACTCATATTCACAACACTTAGCCTAACAGCTGCGTGTATACCTATTTCTTACGCATAGAAATACGTAAAAAAAGTCTAGTGAGATTTGTTGCTAATCGTTAATGTTATGCTAAAATTTTACTGCAAAGTACTTGATAAAAGTTTTTAAAATTATTTGTTAAAGATTCTATTAAGGTGCTACACAAAATCTTTTTGCTATGTAAAATAAAAACAGAGAATTGGTTATTGCAAATTTTAATGGCTCTTGCTATTATCATATGGAAACCGTTACTTTACGTTCCTTATTTTAAGAGTTAATTTTCTTTTACCGCATTTGAGTTGTCATTTGATAATTCAAATCTATTTCTACTTGTATGGTTTAATCACTTTTGGCTATCTTCAAGTAAAACTAATATTAATAGAATGAGAGCTAAGTCAGCAAAAATATAACATATGCAAAGGAAGCCGCTAAATGAAACTTGACATCGTTACAGCTACTGGCCACTAACACGACTGTAAAAGTTGATATTCAGCGCATCAAGCCTTGCGTTCCTTTAATTGAACGCTTATTGGATTCATAGAAGATCAAAACATGCTCTATGGCACTCGCAGCATAGTAGTGTATTTTTTTTAAGTGTACTTAAGCAAAGACTTAGGGTACATCACATAAGAACTTGATAGTGCATAAATATTGTGCGTAAGAAAATTCAAATAAATATTTTGTAGTTATTATTCAATAGCTTGTGTATGATATTTTATATACAAAAATTTCTTCACGGAAAATAATGTACAAATCTTGTGTGCACTCAACATAGTCTGCTTAAAAAAATTATGTATGTATATAAAAAAAAGTTTTGCTGATTATGTTTTAATAATTTTTAAGGCCATATCTTTATTCAAAAGAACAGTGCCAAATTTGACAGTTATAGATTGTAAATAAAAAGTTAAAGAAATACAGAACAAATCTTTTTTAATATGTATAAATTAAATGTTTACAGCAGATCCCAAACTAGAATGTACAAGTGGTTTGAAAGGTGTCGTATTACGTATTTCTTTCTCTAAGTTACACGCATAGATGTCTGTAGTAAGTTCGTTAAGAGGTATTTCTTTGTCAGATCTTGCAATTTTTACTGCCTCATCTACTTCCTTACGAATTTCACTTTCCATTTTCTGAAATAAAATTAAAAGGTACAGAATATTTGAACCTACAGTTAAAAACTTTGCTTACATGTAAATAATTAAAATTGTTTTTTGGTATCAATTAAATAACAAATTGCTAAAGTCCACAAAAAAATGTTAATAATACAATTTTTCATCATACTCCAAAACTTAATATTAGTATCATAAGAAACGCTTTCAAACAATAAAAAAACAAGGGTCTCTGGAAAAAACTTAAGATATGTCTTTTGAAAACTACACAGAACATTATATAAAGCTAAAAGGAATGATTTATACACATCTTGAAATCTTTTATTATTTTTTTCTCTCTTGACTTTGTTTACTCTTTTTAAGTTCACATGACGCCAATTATAAAAAATACTTTTTGACATGCCGTGCACGGGACCCTCGATTATGAGCCATCTGTTGTGGCTCTAAAGACCTCAATTTACACATGTGACTCATAACTCGTGCTGAGCACTCGTGCGAGTGCGTGTGTACATCGAAATCTTTAGTGCCATATTAGATGACTCATAATCTTGTTCCCCGCTCACGATTTTTCGAAAAGTTGTATACACCACACGTGTGAGAGGTTAGGTCATTGATACACGCGTCAACCGCCTTCCTCGCGCACTAGTATCGTAGTGTACTAACACATTATTATAAATGTCTCTTGTCGCCTTACGCAAAATATCTGATACTTATAATTCATAAAATAATTTTTGTTTACCAATAATAAAACTTATGATAGTATACTTTGTAAAGTGAGCTATTAAATTTTCAAGTGGCATCTTGCACTATTTTTAGGATCTGAAAAAACTTACTATTAAATTACAGTCATTATGTTGTAACAATTGATCATCAGAATACTCTATCTTACAAACTACGATTCAGAGCTACGCTGTGTCAAGATTTTGTGTGTAGGAAAGGAAAATTAATTGACGCACACCACAGGGACTACAGTAGTGTAAAATTCAGTGCATATTTTCTATTAGACCACCTATACCCACAAAAACCTCCCCCACCCTTGCCACATGGCTATTGATTCACCCTGAAACCACATTAGGACTACTTTCGGGTAAAGCTACCAAGAATAACATTGTATCTCATAGTATTCAAGAGCAAGCTTCAGCTATCTTCAAAACCTTATTACCTATGAATCCCTACTTGACAACCACAGCGTCCCGCGTGGCGGCTTTTTCTTATTTTTTCTTACGACAGACCACTGACCCAACGTAGCCGCTCATAGCCCTCCATCCTTCATCAATGTGAAGCATGTTAGAGACTATCGTGACCACCCACCAGATTTTGTGCTTGCCCTTCTCTCGCAATCTCGCTGTGACTTGCAATGATATATTATTGGAAAAGCTCGTCAGCTTATTTGTTGTTTTAGTACTTTGTTTCACTTTAGTTGTCTCGTTTCTTTTTTTTTTTTTTTACTTTTTTTTACTTATTACTTTGTGGTAAACACTTAATTGCCTTTTTTTCAGTAATATCTTGTGAGGCCCTAGTCCATCATCGTAATAATATTATTTAAAAAAATTTTTAACATCAATTTCTAATTACAATAAGTAAGAATTACTATACAGTATTTTTTTTTAATCTCTAGAAATTTAGAATAATAACAAAATTTTTTTTTAAAAATATTTTCCTTGCGTTCTCTGAAAGAAATATTAGGCAAAGCTCGGGAATATTTGCATAACTCTATGGGCGAAAGAGGGTAGCATAGCTGTCAAAACCCCTCTTCAACCCTGCAAATAGACAATACTTGGACATGGCATCAGCGATAACAAAACAACTTTATAATAAATTTAGAGCAGACAAAACAAACGTCACAAAACCGCTAAAACCTAATGAAAAACCGTTCTGATTTTTCCTTCTTTAAATTTTTAGTTCAGAAAAAATTGGTTAAAATTTTTAAAAAAATTATTCATGAACATCCATTTAAAATATAATATTTCTTGTCTAACACATCAAAGTTTTGAGAATTTTTCAAATATTTTTTATATGATACAACTGGTATAAGAACCATTTTTTCAACTATAAAGTGATAGAACGCTTTAACTAGTTTTTATTCGAAAAAAATTGTTTTTTATTGCTATATTTACATGTAAAAGAAACGCGTTAGAGTCAAAAATTGAAAAAAAGCTTTTTTGTTAAAATTGGATGGATTTACAAAAATATATTAAGAAAAGCTCCGATTACCTTACCACTCTGATTGACTCACCTTAGTCTAGAGACAGGCCATCAAAGCAAGGAAGCAGCAACAGTAGCTACGCGTAAGACACCCCTCCGCCTAGGCTGCAAAGTACCTGCATCGCTTTCTCAGACCGTTGAGAGACTCACTGAGTATAACGAGATAGAGAAAAAGAGAGAGAAAAGCAAAAGCCACTCTTTTGAGGGCACTCTTTTGAGGGCAAGAGAGTACTGCAAAATCAGAACACGAGAATTCCAGCGCCGAGGAAAAAGGAAAGAGTCCTGGTTGCCTCAGTAGCCTGTCCAGTCACAGTACGCCTTCCATCTGTAAGATCGTGCATTAACTTGTCAAGATAACAGTGTGATGTGAGAAAGTATATTGTATATGCGAATGAGTAAGAAATAGCAAGGGTTAGGTTGAGTGCAGGGACGCGAGATAAAAGAGGCAAGAGAACATGGGTGAGAGAAAGAAAAAGAGAAAGAAGGAGAAAGAGAGAGAGAGAGAGAGAAAGAGAGAAAGAGAAAGCGAGAGAAAGTGAAAGAGAGAGAGAGAAAGAGAGGGAGAGAGAGAGAGTTAAGGAATTCAATCACGGTATCTGGGAGAAGCTCGTAAGTGAGGATAGGTTGAGAATTTTCCAAGGGTATCGTTATTTAAACGCCAAGCGGCCATCAAGTCAGATCGCAACCACATCAACGGAGAAGATACAGCTAATGTTGTATACTGTATTACGGGCTACGGGTTAATAAATGTTAGTTCAGCGTTAAAAGTTTCGAGCAATTAGATGATACCTCCAGGTCTCAAACAACAGTACGTGGTTGCGTTTTAATTTAACATAGAGTGACTTTTCGTATTAAATTCTCCTATTGTCACAATATATATGGGACTTTCTACATTAACTGGAATGTGAAAAAAAAAACAGATTTCCTGAAACTTTGCATACAAGTAGCTGGGGGTCAGAAAAAGTTAATCCCCAAGTTTAACAGACTAAGTCACTTTACACTCTTGTCATGCATGGTTGCAAAATTCGATTTTTCTAAAAAAAAATGCCGAACTTGTGGATTTTATAGGCTAACATATATAAAAAAAATAAATATAGTTTCTTTTCAGTTTTTGCTCCATAAATTACAATTAAATTTAAAAACATTTTTTTAGAGTTGTTTTTACCTTTCTTTATGCGTTGAAATTTAAAAAAATGCAACTTTGCAAAGTATAACATTTTTTTCCGAAGTCTTCTTTTAGCATATGTCTTATATGTCTTACACTTTCAAAACTTACAGTCTTATGTATAGTTTGTGTTGACAATATATAGCCTGTAGATGAACTGTAATCTAAGCAACTGCTAGTTGCAGCCCCTTCTCTCTTGTGCATCCTCTAATAAGGTGCCACTGACTAGAACCAGTAGTAGTCAGTGACAGCTCCTACTGTTTCCTATAAAATGTTTCTCAGTCGTATATAGTTACCTACTTTTTCCACACCGCCCATGAGGCAAATATATCAATTCCATAGTTATCACGAACGAGTACTCAAAATACTGAATATGGTTATTACATGATATAAATTCAAATATTTACAAAATTCAAGATGTGTTGACTTTTTCTGGTTTTTATTTATTCTTTTATACATTGAGTTTTCAATAATTACGTGCAATCAGTATTATTTGATATGATCACACATATTATTAAAACTCAAGGAGTAAAAAAAAACAATAGAAACGGTGGTAGTCACTGCCAGTAGACTTACACAATTTCAAGGGAAAACAAAGTGTCAATTAATTAATTTAGTAATTCCACTCATTTTATTAAAATAAATGACTACACTTTATTTCAATCAATATAAATGTGCTTATAAATTATTTGTTTTATAATATAGGTTTTATAAGATTAGCCTTTTTTTACAAAAACAACATAAATAGTTGTGCTAAATCAAAATAATAACTTTCATGATTTTTTTACAAAACAATAACGTAATAAAATATTAACAGAAATATTAACACATCATGTGCCAATATTAAATAATGTTATTAAAATTTAATTGATAACTTTTAATTGGCTAAATCTTTTTTTCATTCAGGAAGTGAATTTTGTATTGTAATGTTGGAAACGTATATTTAAATCTTAGAATCCTGTTTTTCTTTTCGTTGTTAATTATTCAACGCAACGATTAAAATATATTTCATGATCGTTAAAATTCAGATTTTAAGAACTGGATGCCTCTAAGTACGGAGCTCTGTAATCTATGTACAAATACAAATAGATAAGTCATTGTGAAGACAGAGGTGCACTCCTATTATCTGTCCTCGACAACGTAACTAAAAAACTGATAGTGGCCGAGCACTGAATGATTAATAAGAAACATTCTACACGAGTTCAACAACATTGAGGTCCCATGTAATTAAACAAAGCACTACGCTCATACCTTTTGCACTATGAGTTGTAAAAGTAATCATCCCTCTAAAATGGCGATGCCAACAAATAGGATCAACTTAATATATGCACATGTCACAAACAACAAAACAAGCATAAACACGATTTCTATATACTTATCCAATTTGTGCCAAGGAAGTTAAAACAGTCCGATTTTTATCATTCTTATATTTAGCAGTTTTATTTGCCCTTGTTGTTTGTACGAACTGTTTCGCCTTTAGATTTACAAACTCCGGTATGAAAACGTCAAAAATTGTACTTATTTAAGCTTTGTAAGAGGAAGCTTAGCGTTATCAGATAAGAGATGAAAGATGCCCCACTTCCTAACGACGGAAGCAAATCAAGGGAGACTTAAAAAAGCCTTAATTGGAGAACTAACCATCAATGTTCCCTTGCAGAACCGCAAAGCAAAGTGTTGGAAGCATAGAAAAGGCCAATCGCTTAGGCAAGAAGTCAGAGCTCTCATCTGGAGGACAAACCTCAAGACAACTCTCTCGTTTGGACGTGCAGATTGGAGGACAACCCCGATACGATTTACCCAGCAACCGTTGCCAGTGAGTGTTGGACGCTCAACCCGGAACCTCTCAGGACGTGTACTCGATCTCAAGTCTGACCCGCACGCGCTCAGCTGCCCCATTATATTCCATAGACAATTTCAACTTCAATAAAAAACTAGTTAACATCGATTCTATTTTTATTTATTTTTTTTAATTTTTCACAACCATTCAATTTACAAAACTAGGCGCAACTCCGTAATCTTACGATACAAATTGTAATATTACTCGAAATAGCGAGATCGAGTAACGAGCATCAGGACGTCACGCTCTAACTTCAACTCCAATATATGTGCGGCTGGACTTCAAGGCTATCTAACCCCAACCAATGGTAACCCAGTGGGAAACTCCAATGAACATATGTAACAGGTGTAGTGGGGAAGGAGCTCACTTCTTTACCTACAACAACTGTTATAATTTAATTATTATCTCCACGTATACATAACTCCTGAGGTGGCTTAACCCCACACGGAAAAAAAAATCCAAACAATTATAGTATAAGCACTGTTCACACTGTTTCAGTGTGAGACACGTTATGCATAATACGCGCGAATGCATGCAACAACACTGTAGATTTCACGAGTACAATGCATCGGATATGACTGTACTACTATAGTATAGTCTGCGAGCTTGGACAGCATGATGCGTACAGATGTAGCGCATGGAGGTCATGCGCAAAGTTTATCGTGTATCATCATGCCGCCGATTGAAAGTGAGATCCATGGAATGTTCGTGTGTTATAGCACATGATATATGCCTTGTCCACTGAGAGTTGGCCATCTTACGCGCGCGCGGAACTTTTTTCGCCCGAACATGCTCAACTCGATCATAATGGCCGGGAAATAGCTAAAAAAATAATTAACAAATGCAAATCGATAGATTTTTATCTGCTGTTTCCGATAGTGCTATTTGTTTATTCTCAAGACTTTTTTTTGTGGAGAAAAATGGTTCAGAAGTTCAGAACGTTACTTAGAAAATTTGCCATGATTTAATAAAATAAAATTTGCAGTAATCGAGAGAGTAATGCTGAAAGATTAGCTCCAGAAATGTTGAGTGGGAGAGCAAAAAATGCGTTAATTACAAGCAAATAAAGTTGTTGGTATAAGCAAGTTGCACGGCAGCGTACGTAATGTGTAAGTATTGTAGGTACTTAAATTATACTATTATATCTCCACAAAATTCATCATGTACAAAACATTGTCAATGCATTGCAGATTAAGATGACTTCACGAGACATATCAACAATGAATGTAAGATAAGCAATAAAAATAAGATCCTTGCGTGTGTTTCAAATGCATAAAACTAAATTTTAAATTACCACAACCGTAAACTGGTTTTACTTGACCAATAGAATTTATAGAAAAAACAATACACTCAAGAGATTGCTTTGTACTTACTTGAAGCTAATATAATGATATAAACTTACTAATAATTCGTATTTCATAAATTACATAATATGACAATGTCCATTTAATACCAAACAGTTTATGCTCAAGAATTATTTAATATTTTTGTTTTCAAAAATAAATTTTACGTCTACCTCTTACCGTATATTTTAACCTTAAATATGGTATCAACCAATCAGTCCATGCGGCCAGCACATGTTTTAAATGGTTCGTAACCAACAAATTACACCAAAAGTCATAGTAGGTATATAGTAGGTCTGGTATATAGAGTGCTTGATAGTATATGTCAATGTCAAACTTTGTCTCAAATTATTCACACAGAATTTTATCACTCAAGACGTTTTATAAATCTGTGATATGGTAAACACAGAACTTTGCAACCAATCAAAGAGCTCCGCTAGCTCTATATCGACGTTAACACAACACACCTATATATATATATATATCCTCCCATATTATATAGTTATCTCAGTGGGGTATTCCACACAACCTTCCCACAGACCCCCATTAACCCCCCCCCCTGACCACCCACAAAATAAGGTAAGAACCCGTCATTTTCTCCCTTATTTTGATACGTCGTAGTTTTTTCAAGGATCCCCCACAGCCCCTTCACAGCCCCCCAAGCCTTTTTTCGTGACCCGCCACCACCCACCACACTACCTTTGGAAAACCTGACAGGGATCACACCATCATTTCTGGACCTCAATGTGTATACAGACGTGTACAACTGTCTTATCGACATGATTTTTTCTATGGCCAAGAAGACATTTAAAGTCATAATTGATTCATAAGGAGTCGTTGCGCAAAGCGTCATTATTATTATATACATTAATGAAGTTAACTGTTATATTATATAGTTAACAGTGTGGGGCATTCTAAGCCAATAAGAACATATTTTTTTTTTTACAATAAATCTTTTTTTCATATATATTTTTCTACACCACCCAGAAGGCAAATAGATGGACCTTATACATACAAAAAATTAATAACCATTCAATTTATACAACTAAGTATGACCAGAAACCAATTTATATCAATTATAGTTCAATTTATTTGAAAGTATAAAGTTCTTAGTGCGCTAAGCTTTTTTTTTGTTAGCATTTATGATAAACTATGCGTAAAATTTTTATGTGTATGTATTATATTATTTTGTATATGAGTTGATAATACCAATACATACATAAATTAAAATAACATTTAGTTTATCATTAATACAAACCGTGGAGATTTCGCATTAAGATGACTCAGAATAGGAATAGACCTTCGTTTTCGTGGTTTGATACAGCTTTATGAGTTGAATCATAAAATGAGTCATCTTAAAGCGTTTTAAATAAGTTGAAGTTGGTACAGTAGAAATTGAACACAATATACAATAATGGGATACATTCATTTTAAGTAATAAATTTTGTCTATGTATACAAGAATATTAAAATCATGTTGTTATTATTAGATACATTATTACTTATAATCGAAAATTTCTTTCCAAACTATGTTTCAATATCTAAAATGTTTTCTCTGTCAAGTTTAACGAAAATTCAGACACTAAAATTTGATTAATATGTAAAAGGGCATAATTATCATTATTATTATCGAAGTACTCTGTAAAATATTTTTCATATTCATTCCATATTTTATCTCCTTGAATGTTTTCTGACATCAAAAACCAAGCAAAAATTTATCTCAACTGGTATGAAACCATAACTGTTATTGCTTCTTTAAAAATATTATCAATTTCAGAATTATGTTCAATTAAACCCATTACAGTTGCAGTATCCCCGAAATTTTTATATGTTATTTCATTATGGTTTTTAACGTCTTCGAATTATGTAGCCCCATGTAACTTATTTAAAATAAGTTTAAAAAAAACGCTCATGATCTTTTAGAGATACTATGTTTAATCTACCTGTAGCAATAATTTTTATTACAATTTTCCTTTTTTTTCCGTTTTTTAAGTTTATTGTAAAAAATGTAATGTTCTGGAATGTTAACATATTTTACTGATTTTGCAAAATCATCTATTTTATTTAATCCAAACCAAGCTGTAAGGGGTGTTTGATAATTTTTTATTACGCTTTTGATATTAGTTTCTTCAAATATGAGTTTTTATTTATTGTCAAGATGAACAAACAGATTAACAACTGTATAACTTTTATCATAAATTGGATATTCTTACAGTCTCCAAGCTGCTTCCATTGGACTCACATATCAAGCATTTACGTAAATACTAATTTTATCTCATATTTCTTTATTTAGTTCGTTTGATTTTCCTATTTCAATGAATGCTCTGTAACATAAGGTTATGTATGTAGTTATAAATATATTGTATGCTTTGTATTAATGCGCAATATTCAATGTTTAAATGACATTTATACTTTATTAACAAAAATTTATTGTTTGGAACAACCATTTAATTATCAACAATGAATTATCAATAAGTCTTATCTTTATTCAGACTTTTGTTAACATATTTTTCAAACATATTATTTCTTCCCATATTATATTGTGGGTAACCGTTATTTTTAAATGTAGTTTGGTTTGTTTAAGTTTTTAGAATATTTTTTGTACATTTTTTTTAAGAACTATTAATACATAGACTTTGATCTGTATGAGGGCCATGAAGCATGTGTTTAATCGATAATTTTGTAAGTGTTATATTATTCGAAGGAATTTCAGCCGAAATAAATTTATCAATTTGTTCAGGTGTTATGATTTTCTCATCAGAATGTGATGTTATTAATAAGTGTGCATGTGGTGAACAACGTTTTTAAATATTGTTTTAGTAAAAGATTTACGTGTTTTTTTATTTCAGACAGTAGATTAAATGTTTTAAATAATTTGATATTACTTTGACCTAAACAGGAATCACAAATTGAGGCGAAAACAAAATTTTACGTGGTGATGTAATTTTCTAACAATTACTTTACTGAATAACTAAAAAAGTTAAGTATCAATAACAATAAAATTATAAATACAAAAATTAAAAAAATACATTTCTTACAAAATACTAAGAACAATACATCATAGCTCTGTACCATAAAACAATTACATTTTTATATTATAATCGTGCAATACAAAAATAACATTTAATTATTATCGTTTACATTATAAACTTTAATTTTTTATCATCACAAGAGCACACTATGATAGTGATTATATTTCAACAGTGATGTTTACTTCACAAAGAAACTAAATAATATTATAAGACTAAGATCAATGTGTTGAATACAGTAATACTTCCATCATTGACTTCAAAAAATTTTGATAATCGGGTTGTAAGACAAAGCTGTTAGTCGAAAATTTTTTTTTTTCAAACCTAGAAGTTAAGAAATTTCAGTTACATGATTTTAATTATAAGTTTATACGTAATAAAATTTTTCTTGACAATGTTTACTTACCCTTAGTCTTAATTAGATCTCTATATACCTCTCAAGTCTAACATCAATTGTAGCTTGATGATATAAAAATATTAACATTATAATAATGTTTATAAGAGTACCCTGTAAAGTGAAAATTTTAGGCTACGGTTACATACAGCGGAAGTAGCCAGAGTCACAGCAGAAAAAGAAAAAAGTCCCCTCACCTCCATTTTAATGAAAGTACACGTTCACGCTCTGACTTCCATTACCAAGCGAAAAAGTAGTGTTGAGTAGTGTTGAGATGTAATCAAAAAATTAATCACCAGAAGGCAGCATGTGTCAGTGAAGTACTGTATCATACCGCTGGCATATGTATATTTCATACGGATAGTTTCCGATAAAACCATACTTTTGTTACTATGATTTATATCAGAAAGTATTCAACAGAAATCTTTTAAGAACTGTCAATTTGTTTCTTAAATGTATGTGTGTATTGCATTAATAACGCAAAGTTCTGTCTACTGTCACGAGAGCATTTTTTGGAACCCTACAAGCTTTATTTCTAACTATACAATCGACTTATTGTCACTTTTTTCAGATTCTTATTCAAAAAATGCACCCAGAATATTATTTAAGTCCAAAGGTAAGCAAAAAGTTTTATGAGTAATCATGCTTTTCAGTAGTAGTACTGACGCAATGCCAGTCCAATTGATAGATGAAATTTTGTACTAAAGATTAGGAAATTCTTCCATTTGCCAGAATCTCTATAGTATCATACTCAGCTCTTCGTTAGTAAAGCAATATTGTGAACTAACTACCAGTCTTAAAGAATTGCGGAAAATTTAACCTAAGACTAACCAACCAAGAGCAGTTGTCGTGGCTACCAGCTCGTAAGATTGTTCCCGTCTTATATCTGATTTGACAATAAAGGCATGAATCTCCGTTCCCAGTAAGATATGTATCTTGTCAGAATTTGTGAATTCTGTATGAGACAGATCAAGTCCAATCAAATAATGAAAGCTTTTGGAATACTTTGAGACAGGCGGCAGATAGGCGAATACTCGGTCAAAGATATGAGCCTCCACTTAGAATTCTACAGTTCAGTCAAATCTGGGTGTCATTTCGAAGTTAACCATGCTTTAGGGGTTGACCGCGGTTGATACAACATTTCCCGTTAATGTGACGACTGGTTTTTTTTTAAGTTTAGGCAAGTTGCACAACGAATTAGAGATAATGGAAACTCAAGAAGCCTAACTCGCTAGAGCATAAACTATTATCCTGTCACCCGCTAGTTCAATAACGTACTCTCAAGCGGTTGCAAATAGAACTCCAATGGTTTTGAAGCGAGTACAGAGCATTCAATAAGTAATCTACTCCTCATCTGCATCTGAAGAACCACTGTAAGTATCGTTGGCACAATCATTAGAGACGACCTTAGGCTTGGGTGTAGCCTTGTTACAGAGAAGGGTATGGTGTTTTTCTCACAAACGTTGCAAAGCCATCTGGACTAGCAGTCTTTATTGAGATACGAACCGAAGAAGTTCAGACTCAACCAAGCCTTAAGGATAACATCCTTCCATTGACTCCAGGGTTTAGTCTTAAACGAGGAATGTCTACTCAGACGATGCTCTTCCTTGCAATCAGGATACTCTTAGTCAGCCTTAAATTCTGTCTGATGCACTGAGCCTCGTGAAGTATCTTTAACTGGCTAGCATACATACACCTGGTTTTCATGTTGAGGCTTTCATACGATTTTAAGGTAACAGTTTGCGAATTATCGAAAGTCTTTAACTGATTCAGAGTAAGGGGGGGGGGGCATTTAAACTGCCTAAGAGTTATCGCTATTCTCAATTTGTAGTATGATCGAGTCTACTGATAGCGACTATTACATCCTGAATCCTGCTCATCAAATCTAACTAGATTCATCCGTGGTAACAATCCTGACTCGTAATGAATAGTCAGAGCAGGTTCAGGCCTAGGGGGAGTCTAGAGCCAGGTTCCACTCGTGTTACTTGTTTAGAGTGCATGAAGATACGATAGTAAGATTTCGCTAAATAGAACTCGTCTTTTATTATGTTGAACTTATTTGAAATACGTTAGCCGTGTTTTCATAAACAGTGATCCATTACCAATATAAGGTCGTGTTAGACTAAAAATCTATCGTGAAAGTTGATGAGAGCTTCGTAAGCCGATTGTGCAGCATCTACAGTCATTTTGGCCTATCCTTGTTTTTAAAAATTAGTAACTTTATGATGCTGGTGACAAGATTATCCTGCTCTGTATCAAGGACTTTCATGATTCAGGGAGAAACTATTAAACCACTGCCAAATTATCTTAACATCAACTAAATAATACACTAAAACTATTCACTAGGTAATAGTTCTGAAAATTTAGAGTTTGATACACTTTTACTTCAGAAATTGAGACTAGGAAGTCAGTTTAACATTTATAATGATATTACAGCTACTCAAAAAAAATTAAAATTGAACAAAAAAAATCATTAAACATCACGTTATAGTTAAAAAATAATAATAAGAGGAATATCTAATAACAAAAATTATACTTAATTACCTTGTATTATAAAAGTAAATTGAGTAACTGAATCAAGACAATGCAAGACTATGTTTTCTGCGTAGAAAAAAGTAAAAAGTAAAAAGTAACAAAAAAAAACCTAAATTAATGACAAAAGAAACAAAATGCAGCATAATAGTACCAACATCTAGAACAAGTAAAAATTCTGATCTTTGTAATTCAATAAAAGAGAAGTCAAATAAACAATTTAAATTACACATACTTAAATAAGTTATTATTATTTCTGGACCCCAAGTATATCCCTCGGTTTTTTCTTTGGGATATCTGGATAGGAACCTCCGAACGCTTGTAAAAATCATGAGTGTAATAAACATATTTCGGTTTGTACCTATTGTGAGAATTGTGTTTACTCTTAAAAACTTAACTAAAGTCAAACTTTTAATATACATTAATATCGATTTATAAGACATCTAAGAATACAAAGATTCAAATGTAACATAAGTTAAAATGGAAGATCTTTATCGTATTATCGTAAGTGAGGGTAGGGGGTTAGCCCTCAGAGCGCGCAGGGGAGCGGGGCTGAACTAGTATATAAACATATCATTGCTATATAAATGCATTTTTTATCGTTTGGAAAATCATCGAATAACAAAGAGTTGTGGGGGTACATGCGTGAAGCGTGCACGGGGAGGAGCCCCACTAGTGTATATGCATCAAAGCGACCTCTTTATTGTATATTAGTAAATTCGACAGTCTTTTTGATTGCATTCTGATCTTTTAAATGTGGCAATCAAAAGTTGCAATCAACTTTAGTTGTATTATATACTTACGCAATTAACTTTGATTGCACCATATATGTTATCAATCATGTATAATAGCATGAGATACATGTTTCCACTTCACAAATTGCAATAAAACTAAATTCATACAAACATTTAAAAATTATTTGTCATAAATTTAGTCTTATGATTTTTGACTTTTAATTTTGGAAAAAAAAGAAGTTACTTTAAACATGTTTATTGTACGTTATTTACTGAAATGAAAAAGAATAAATAAAATATTTTTATTCTTTGTACTGCATCACAACAATTTTATTTGATTTTTCTAAACCATTTTTTCCATACAGTATGTATGTATTATGTATACGTGTACATATGATTAATATCAACCATTAAAAGTTATTTTCAATCGGTTACCTAATCTATTGGATCGTTTCACATATCGACAAGTACAGAACGAGTTGTTTGTAAGAAATTGACAAAAATCCATAGTTGATACGTTGTCTATTGCTAATTTTAAGCGATTTGAAGCACAACATTTCAATGTTTAACTTCTCCGTGTTTTTGGAGTTAAAGTGTTCGATGCTAAACAAGTTATATCACTAGAGTTTTCTAGAAATTTTTAAAACCTTTATTCTTTGTGTGTATTAAGAGAAACATTAACTAAAATTTTTATGCATCAAAATACTTCACTGTATGTATGTGTACATACCGTACGTATATAGTTTTTACAATCTCATACCTACTGATGGCCCCACTTATCATGCATGTTTAAAATCATCTTTTAAATACCTGCTTTAAATTCAACGTAGCTTTTTATTATATTTTTGACAAACTATTCTACGTATGAATACGAATAAGTTGACAAGAAGCTGATTGAACTAAAATTTTAGAAAAATGCCACTTAAACAATAGCCTATTTAATACTAACTTTTTTATGTATTTATAATGATTTTATACATAGTAACCAGTCATGTACATGTATTCTAATATGAATATATATGCAATAAAATTTTGTACTACTTATATAACATATAATACACGAACGCTATCAAAAATGTATCAAAGTAAAGTAACTATTTATATTCCGTCTGTTTATTTTAGTACTTAAATAATATACATGGTGTATGAGGTAATATTAAGTCATATTTTACAAAACTGACACAATGAATACAGTTTTACTACCATATATAAGAGTATGCCACTACGTATCGTATATATGTTACGTCACCAAAGGGTTTCTTTAGAATGTATATATTTAGTATGTAAAGCTGTAAAGCCTTATAATCTTACTAATTTATAAAGCAAAGTTGCTAAAACCGTTGTAATCACTAACTGCAAAAACTACTGAACCGATTTTGCTGCAATTTTGCATACCGATTCTTGACACTTGCTAGATGGTTTTAGTATGGTTTTTATCTTGAAAAATTTAATAACAACAGCAATAAATAAGCTCAAAGTTTTGCAAAAATACGCCAGCTTTTCACTTCAGTTCAGTAGAATTCGCTAGGCGGCGTCGACATAAGATCGAAGCTACCAGCAACAGAATCAAATAAGTGTGGTTATAAAATGCTGGAGCGTCGCGTTAATTTCTACAATCGTCAACTGGCAGTTCATTGAGCTGGATCGAGAATGTAGATGATAGTCGTGAAGCTGAATATCCCAGTTACCGATGACGCTCTTCTCCAATGGGCAAGTGATCTAGATCTACTCCACCCTGAACCTCCAGGATTGCCGAGTGCCACCAATAAACGAAATTGTTTTAACCGATGACGTCCCCAGCGGAATACCACGAGACGTGTCTAGCCAGTGCACATCCTGCTCCAACACTTCAGAGTTATGTGGCCGTACCATCATCTGGCCTGATGCTGTCAGAGAATTTTTTTACTACAAATGTAAGCCAGGGAAGACAGCCCTGAAGAGTACGGTCAGCCACAACTGCCAACTTCTTAGGGGCCGTTCCAACGGCATTATACCGATACAGAGAAGGTATTCTCCAGGCCCACTTTCCCGACTAACGATGAGCGGCTGGTTATCCGGGGAACGACCTAAAGACGAGATATTCTTTGGTCAGTGGCGTACCTTCTTCCAGCAAGGTCTTCGTACGCAGAGACTTCAAGGGTTATGGTCAAATTACCCGTACAGCCAGCTTTCTATCATCAATGATAATAAGGAATAACTAGAAATTTCACCACTGGCCTTTTTCAGGGCCGATATAAGTATTTACATTCATTACTTAACCTTCAATCTCATTGGTTCTTTTAAGGGCCACCTAAGCAAGGCTGAAAACTCCGGTGACCGACGACCCTATATTACCCTCTCGACTCCAAGCATTCAAGCAGGAATCACCGATCCTCTCCAAGGTCTGCGCTGGGCAAACCTAAGAGCTATGAAGGAAAAAAAAAATTGAACCAGCAGGAGTCTCCAACGGGCAAGCATCACAAACCAATATCTGCTAATCTCTCCACCTTAGATCATCAAAACAAATGAGTCTACAAAAAAAAGGTGCTTTAGACACCAACGTCTTAGATGTTATACCAGGAGACGTTGGGAAAGAGCACTACAACCAGCCCCAAAGCTTCGGACTTCGTAATTTTTGTCCCGATCAGTCTGGGTCTTCAACAGCAGGCCAGAAAAGATAACCTTGAGGTATCTAGGCAGTCACAATTGCTGTGAACTTTAGTCAAGAAAGAGTTTACTTAAGAAGCTCACCGGTCTTTTTTAGGGCAATCGGACGTTGAACTACCTTGCCAACAAATGTATTAGAACTTAACAAAGTTGACAGAAAATAGCCTTTAGGGGTCACAAAAGTCGCAAGAGGATGAATTGTAAGGAAAACTTCGAATGTATCTAATGAATACAATTTTAGGCGTCAAGAAACTGACGCAGAAAGTTTATCGAGATTGGAACAGCAGCCTCAAAATAGATAAATAAAGAATCCATTACATGAGAGATCAGCTTTTCATTTTATCCTCACAGTAACCTCTTCAATCTTTAAAGATCTAAATTCAGGTTTTTAAATGAGAAGAAAATATATTTGTATTTTTGTGGCAATAAAAAATGTAGAGATTAAGCTCCAGAACTTTGTTTTTATGGGAATAAAGTTGTGAGATACGAGAAAAAAAATTTTTTTTAATATATATTTTTGGGAATTTGAAATCTTGAAATCATTAAAAAGTAGCCCTTTTCGTAAATTACACAGGAGAAACTGCAAATCAACCGCTCCTTATGGCCAACGATTATTTTATGGCATAAGGAACGCACGGTATTTTTCAGCATGATTATATTTTTTTCAATTTTTACAGCTTATTATTTGACCAAATAAACTTTATAGATTGCGAACAAATATGTTATTATTAAGAAGATTTTCGTTCTGAGAAGTGTCAGGAATAAATGTAAAATTTATAACTGAAAACGTTTCACATTACATGTCAACACACTACGGTGTCCCAGTTAGTAAGTCTCGGGCGAAACCGAGACGGAGGGCCGCTAGTGATATATATATATATATATATATATATATATATATGTGTGTGTGTGTGTGTGTGTGTGTGTGAAGAATCACGTCAACTGTCCCAAAGCCGCGGTTGACGGCCCGCGCGGGCGTCAAACACCACGTTTTCAACTCGTCGTTTCGGTGTCAAAACTTTGATAACAAAATTATCTAAAAACATATTCTTACGTATTTTTTCCTCAGCTTTCCAGTGGTGGCATCAGTTTTTCAAAAATTTGCTCGTATAACCTCGGAAAATGCACTTGTTTGAAAAACACGTTTTATCTCCATGATCTCCAACTTTTGGAATTTTTTTGATAGTCTAGATCGAAAGATGAGACATTTTTACGTAGATGTCGACAATAAAAAAAGAGGGGTTTTTCGTTTTTATAACGTATTCAAACGACAAACCAGACGATGCGAGCCGCAGCGGAAGGAGAAATTTGCATCATCTAACGATAAGCGAGAGAGAATCACGTTGATCACCCTCGCCCCAAAATTTTGGAACCGAAGAGAGCTAATGAAAGAATTTAGTTGCACAGATAGAGAAGCTAGGTAAGCTTTAAATTAAGTTGCAGAATGTGGCATACTCTCATGGCCTGATAAAAAAAAAGGAAAAGTTTTATCTGTTGAGGTCTGCGTCAAAATTTTTTACGAGCGTGACAGTGTCAGCCACTTGATGCCTGGATTAAAAGATTATGATTCTGTGAAACAGGATAATGGTCAACGTGTTTATGTACAAAAACGATTATTACTTGAAAATTTGAACGAACTATTTATTTTATTTAAAGAAGAGCATGAAAATGTCAAAGTTGGTCTCACGAAATTCGTATAGCTCAGATCTCCTCACTGTATCTTAGCCGGAAGTAGTGGCACGCATAACGTTTGCGTATGCGTGCATCACGAAAACGTCAAACTGATGCTACATGCACTAAATTTAGAAGAATTAACGAAACCCAAGGCAACACCTCTTAAAAATTCCACGGACTGTTTGAACGCCATTGTTTGCGATAATCCTTCCGAAAATTGTTTTTTAGGAAAATGTTTAAATTGTCCCAATTTCGGAAAATTCCGAAGATTATTATTAGATTTACTAGAAGCTGAAGGAATTTAAATACTTAATCAATATTTATCATTATTTATTTCTTTATTATAAAATTGTTGTATATATGAATAAATTTTATCAAAACGTTTATTATTTATTCATTGTAAACCCTGGTTAACTAATTGTTGTTGACATCGCCACTACTACATTATATATATATTATATAGCCAAACAGACTCAACGTAGCAGACGACACACGGTGGACGCGCTGCTGCCGTGCGTGGCCCAGCCACAGCGGCTCGCATCGTCTCGTTCGTCGTTTAAATACGTTATAAAAACGAAAAACCCCTCTTTTTTTATTGTCGATATCTACGTAAAAATGTCTCATCTTCCGATCTAGACTATCAAAAAAATTCCAAAAGTTGAAGATCACGGAGATAAAACGTGTTTTTAAAACAAGTGCATTTCCCGAGGTTATGGGAGCAAATTTTCGAAAAACTGATGCCACTATTGGAAACCTGAGGAAAAAATACGTAAGAATATGTTTTTAGATAATTTTTTTATCAAAGTTTTGACACCGAAACGACGAGTTGAAAACGTCATGTTTGACGCCCGCGCGGGCCGTCCACCACGGCGCTGGGACAGTTGACGTGATTCTCCCCATATATATTACATAACCTAATGTGTGATCTGGGTGCCACGGACTACGAGCTAAGAGGAGAGAGAAGGACCGAAGACGCTCAAAGGATTTGATTGTGTTCGAGGTATGATTGAGTAAGTAATGTAATGTAATGTATTATTATTAACGTAAGATTATTACATAGGTTTATAAAACATACTGATAAAATAAAATATATATAATATGTATAGTGCATAAAGTATGAAGTATGACACAAGTACAGGAATATAATACAATTAAGAAGATACTAGATGTAAAACTAAAAATAACTATAGAATGTTTTGAGAGTAAGATTATTTAAAGAATCTAAGGATATTCACAACCGGCGATGTTCATTTATAGCTATTCAAATTATAACAAAAGATGTTTGATAAATTATTTGTTACTGTAGATTAGGACATTTTCCGTGCACTATGTATAAGCAAGAGTGACTCATAAGATATTTTTCGTAATTTTACGTTTATTAGTTAGTAATATTTAAAACCAAACGTAATAAAATTAATAGTACTCAGGAAGATTTCATCTATAGAATCAAACTATAACTTAAGTGACAATCTATTTTTTGTATTTCATTCGCTCTTTTCCTGACTCATCAGAAATGAAAGGAATAAGGCTTGGAAAGTATTGATTTATGATTGCTGAAAAGTGGTTTGGCCCAGTTTATTCATGAATAGTGAGGATTGAACAGCAAATGAGCATCTCATAGTCCCTGTTTTGAACGAAGGAATCAGAAGATAGTGAGAGTAGGGAGGGTGGTTGCATCGATTACTTATTTTTTGAAACCTCTAACTATTGGCCGTTTTTCACATGCAAAGGGAGGGGCGTGTGCACCTATGTAGGCTAACAGCATAGTGCAGGACAGTATGGTAATAGGCATCAGAGAGAGCGAGAGAGAGAGAGCTGAGCGTAGGGATCAAAGTTCTAGAAACCTCGAAGTAAAAGACGAAATAGGAAACAGCTTGAAGAGAGAGAGAGAGAGAGAGAGAGAGAGAGAGAGAGAGAGAGAGAGAGAGAGAGAGAAAGACAGATTTGTGATTTATAGTTTCCGATTGATCATTTTTCTTGACCCTAACTTTTACGAAACCATTTAACATTTATTGCGTTTTTTATACACGATTACAAATTTTCAGAAACAAGTACATTTTTTTTTTTTTTTTAATTAAATGATAACTTAAGACCATTAAAAGACGTGTTTAAAAAATATTTTAAATATGAAGTACTCAACTAATTTGATAATATGTCCATAAATTAGTAAAAAAATTTAACTTAAGCAGTCTTAAATATTTAAAATTTTAAATACCTTCAAGTAAAAGAAATGTAATTATTGTAAGCGAACTAAATAAGCTATGTCTCATCCTGTATGTAACTAAGTAGAAAAAACCCTGTTATCCTCTTATTTTTTTTGCCTAACATCAGAATGAATAGTTACATAAAAGACTTACCCATGTCAAAATGATCAGTGCACTTTTACAGGTAATGGATAACCCACAAGATTTAGTCGTTAACAAAAGTAAAAGGTTAGGAAATTAAACAAATTACAGTCAATTACGCTCACCATTCATTCCAGTTAAAAGTAAATAATAACAATTCTGTTATAACTATTACACAGTTTTAGAAAAAAAACTAAACAAATAAATAGAATATATGTTTTTTACTTCCATTATGAATTGTTTCTCATATTGTCGATCCAAAAAAAAAAATTATAACTATACTTGTATTAATATATATCATATTATAAAATACATTATTTAATGAATGGCTAACGTTTACGGATTAAAAATGCGAAATCATGATTTCCTTTGTTTATATTCCATAGAACAGCTTTGCGTATTAGTGACTCATTCTGGAAAACAGGAATTTTTTTTACAAGATACAATTTCTGACTTGCAAAATTATGAAATCAATTTTAAAATGTCAAGTTTTTTATATGGTCGGGGGGTTTTACGTGCAAAAACTTTTCAAAAAATTTTTCGAACTAATTGATTATATTACAACTATTCTTTTAACTAAATAACTAAATGTTACTTTTTCAAATTATTTTGATTAATACAAACATTACAAATTGTTCTTGTATTAGTAGGCCGTCAAGAAGAAATCGATCTTACGAGTTCAAATAAGTATACTGCAAAATATTGCGTATGGTGATCGAACGATATATGGTAGCTTTATTGCACACTTGCATTCAACCTTGAAAATCAATAACTCTACATAATTAGGTATGAATCATAAGGAAGGTGTAAATTATGTATCTTGAAGGTGTGAGTTAGGTCAACTATATATAAAATAAATTGTTTGATAGTCTCCACATGAACTCTTTAATTTTTGTATATTGTAATTAATTATTGTAACTTAAAAGAGTGCATTAGGGTAGGGTTATAAAAACAATATTGCTACCTATAACGGAAAACAAATGTTAAAAATATTTCAAAGTAAAAATTACACTTTTATCGAATATAATTTAAATGAAAAAAAATATTTATCACAATCAGTAGTTATCCACCAAAATGTTAATTTTAAAGAAATAAATTGCAACTTTTGCACATATTAAAGTTTAAAGTAATATTCCACTTGAAAGGTAAAAAGTTATGTCATGAGTATACAATACAGCTACCACATATAATTTGATTGACAGTTATGGTATAATCAATGTGTTTAAGAAGTTAAAGTTTTTCAAAAGTTTCATTACTCTTTATAACTTTGCAAGTCAGAAATCGTATCTTTTCAAACTGTTTCCAGTTTTTCAGTATTAATCACTAGATAATGTAGAAAAAGGATATCATGATTTTGCATTTTAAGTCAGTAAACGATTTGCGGTTCATTTAACAATGTATTTTATATTATGGTACGTATCAATACAAGTATAATTATAATTGTTTTCGGAATTTAACATGACGAAAAATGCATAATCAAAGGAAAAAATGAGAATGTTTTTTGTAACTGAGTTCTAATAATAACGTTGTTATTAATTATTACTAACTAAAATGAATGGTGCAAATGATTTAATGTAAGATGTCAAACTTGCCTAACGTTTCACTTTAGTAAAAAGGTAAATTTTATTGAAATATCATAACTTCTTAAAGGATACCATTTTCCTATATTTATTTAAAATTAGTTAAATAATCAAATACTGTTCATATACAAAGTACTAAATACAGATGAAGGCTGTACGAGGTAGCTGCAGCGTACTATTATTCGCTTCGTGCAGTAATCTAATTTAGTTAAGAATAAATAGCTGTACAAAGGTGAGTATCAAGAAATTTTCCATAAGGCTTGTAATTAGATTGCCTGACACAGTTGTAAAGTACAGCTACATTTATGATCATAGCTATAAATATAGTCAATGGCATATTTTAATGGATAATCGATAAAAAGTCATGGTTCCGTAAAGCTGTGTTCTCGAAAGTACGTACCAAAATTTTTTTCCATGCAGGTAGTAATATTTTAAATTAATGCACACACCTAATAATACTACTGAAAAAATGAATTTATACAAAAATAATTTAGATAAATAGTTCAAAATTGTGTCAAACAGAAACCATCTTTTTTCTAAAAAATGCATAAATTTAGGGATTTATATTCTATGCTGCTTTATTTCAATGGATAACTGTGTAGCATCAAAAGTGCTTTCTTCTTCAAGCTCATAATTAAAATTAAATCATTTTATTTTTATCATTATGTTTCGATGGATTATTGTGTAACAAAACTTATTCAAACACTCTGATGTGTCATTATTTAACATTTTTATTATTATTCTCTTTTCATAATTAAACCAAGTCTAAATATTCCAAATGATATTTATTAAGCAACAACGTCATTTGGCGTAATTTATATGATCAATCATTACTTACTGCTTACAAAAATCATCGAAGCGATGTGCAAGTTACTTGTATTTTTATTCAAGATTTCTTTAGTACATAACCAAAGTTATTAATTATTTATGACTAAATAATAACTTATGATGTAGGTTGTTAAGTTAAATTAGGTCTACAAATTCTTATGAATGGGAGTCCAAAAACGATTGAAGTTACCTACCTTATCAATTAGATTATGTTTGTATTATTAATTGTACGAATAGCTGTTTTACTTAACATGATCTAAATCTCTGTATTCATTGATTGCTTAACTTACCCATAACATATGGTAAAAAAAACAATGTCATGTCATATTTTAATTGTCTACATTCTCAACTTTTATAGTTGTTCATTGAAATTCTAAATTATGACACCAAATGTGAGCTTATTCAAAGAGAATGATTCTAAATAAAGTACCAATGAGTCACACTAGTCTTCAAGCGCACAAGCCAAATTTTTGCTTTTGATTGAGTTTGAAAGGTTATGCCACAGTAAACAATATGATGAACATTCAAAACACTCTCACCCTTGATAAATTTACGTTTTCTATCACTCACATGCTCTAATAAATCTGTAAACGAAACTAAATACCTTTTTTCAATTCT
This sequence comes from Copidosoma floridanum, assembly GCF_000648655.2. The sequence goes on along the minus strand of NW_019379516.1, from coordinate 1,382,819 downwards.
GTTTTAGCTAAGTACTTAAAACTTTCTCATAAAAAGTAAAACTGGTCGGTTAATATCCCAAATTAAAGTTTTTTGATAAGTTAATTCAGAATATGTTTTTCTTCTTTGCAACTAACCTTTATTTCATCAGCTGTTACGAGACCAACGTTTAAAATTTTTTCTTTAAAACTTGTTAGAGGATCTCGTGTTTGTCTAACTTCCTGTATTTCTTCTCTTGTTCTATAACTCGTTCCTGGATCTGACATACTATGTCCGCTATATCTATATGTAAATGTTTCCATAACGAGTGGTCCTTTCCCAGATGTACAGTAATCTATAGCAAATCTTGTTGCTTCTCTTACAGCCAAAACATCCATTCCATCAACCTGCAATAAAAACACATTCAATAATTTAATTTATGTATTACATGTAATTCTATTAGGCTAATAAGAAATTGGTTAGGTTAATTATTCTAATGATTATTTACGCCCATGAAAAAATTGTATTCTACGGAACTTTTGCATCTTACAAAATTCATGTTAACTAAATTCTGTCAAGGATGAAACGATTGATTGTAGAATAACGAGCTTCAATAATATATTAACTGACATTAAATTAGGCAAAAAATAATCAATATTTAATAGGGCCTACATTATGTGCTTTCTTATATAATTATTACACAACTGTTTCCGTGGAGATTGCTTCATAGGTTATGAAAATAATGATTTTCCCAGCATCACGGTATGGTAGCATTTTAGTCTCACACTAGAAATAATTCAAGGTGTAAATACATTTTTCATTCAAATGTATTTATTGGTTTTATCTTAGCACTTACTAATTTGATAATAATTATATTACGGATTGTTTAAATTTGTTAACATTAGTTAATATTTACTACGTTTGTCTGCTTAAGACCTTAAAAAAAAAATTATGAAACTATTTACAAGCCTACGTCATTTAGTTTTCGAATAATAGGCACAATCTGAAATTTATAACAGCATTATCTGCCGATACTTTTTTTTGTATTTTCCAGTATGCGAAAATTTCTTCTTGCAGTGTTCAGCATTAAATTGTTTTTAAAAGTAAAGTATAGTTTTTGCCTAAGCTCGGAAAAAGAGTATAGTTTTTGCCTAAGCTCGGAAAAAGAGTATAGTTTTTAGCTCACACTCCAAAAGAGCATAGTTTTCGATGAGATTCAGAAAAAGCGCAGTCATTGTCCAGACTCGGAAAAAAGGACATACTCTTCGTATAGATCCAAAAAAGGATCATAGCTCTTATTCCAGCTGGCTAGACAGAAGAGCACCATTACACCCGGACTCAAGAAAAAGGCATGGCCTTGGCCCAGACTAGAAATACGGGCATGGTCTTAGGCTTGGACGTCAAAAGGGCATAGTTTTTGTTCAGGACTAAAAAGAGCAGTTTTGGTCGGTATATAGGTGGCACAACTGTAAGTATCCAACCATTTTGTGTAAGCATTTGCCCTGTCCAATCTTTTTATGCAAGCGTATTTTCTCAGTCAGCGCTCAAAAGCTCTCCAGTCTATCCTATATATTTCTTATTAAAAGATATATAACCGAGTTTCGAAATATCTGACTTGTCTTCGGTTAATGTTTTGCCCTATATTGGAATGATTGTTTGTAAATTTTTATTAGACTTGTACGCTATCTATGTACTGCATTTAAAAAAATGCAAATTACATGCAAAAACAGACATTATTGTTTTTTTGTACGGGTAAGGAAAAAATATTTTCTAAAGTTATTTTATGTTTTAGTTTTTTTATCAAATTATATAAAACTCTATGAATTTACCCGTTGTTGTATGCTATTTGTCTGATAATATTCAACTATTTGTCATAATCAACAGAATTCAGTGGTATGTAAAGAAGTCTATAAATGTAACTGTAGTTGACAGATATTTTATGTGATCCGGAATGGATAAAAATCTTGTGTACTCTGATATCTGTATGTGTTGGCTTAAGAAAATTTCTAGTTCTAACAAATAGCCCTTTTTATTTAATAACGTGAGAAAGTACAAATTGACAGACCTTTCGGGCGAATAACAATTTTATGGCGTGAGAAATGCACGATACTTTTAAGTTTACTACAGCGCTCCACATAGTAAATCTTGAACGAAGCTAACAATGTAATATGAAAAAGTATAAACAAAATAAAGAAGTTTTAAAAGCTTGTAAATTTCATCGGCTATTTAAGGTATAATTTTATTTTATATATATTGTTTATTAACTATTTTCACAACATCCTTTACTGGAACACTCGGAAACAAGTTTTTACCGAAATCGTCTGTACTGTACTAGTTTTTACATTGTTAATAATTTGAATTCAGTTTTTAATAATGTAAATGGAAGAAAATTAAGTATAAGCAAAAATAAGATTTTCTAACTTTTGAGATATTTTGTCTGATGGAAAGGTAATAAATGATACAACAGTTCTAGTATAAGAATTTCCTTTTTGCTATTTTAGTCAAAAAAAGAGTGAGTTAAGGTGGTTGAGAACTTATTTGTATTGTATTACAGAATAAGTAGTAAGATTATTAAATATTATACTATTCTTGTAGGGGTTTCAGTTTCTTTCTGTAATTAATCAATGGTATTGGTATCTGGTTTAAAAATCAGCTATAATTAAAAAATGCATGTTTTTTTCAAACAGTCTATTGCATTTAGAGCTATTAATGTTTGTCCTTTGTATGCACATATTAAAACGACATTATGATCAAGAATTTTCTTAATAATACATTTAGCTGTTTGATTATAAAATTCTTGCAGCGCCACTTGTTTTCTTCCACCTTATGTGTCATTAAATAGTACTTTGTCTTAGTTAACAATAAACTTGCATTCTGCGTGAAAATACTCTATTAGTTTATCCTTATTATCAATGTCAAAATTTAATTTACAACCTTTTTCAATAACTCAAATCCATTGCTTGTAAAATTGGTATCAGAAGAATTAACAAAAAATTTAAAAATTTGTGTTTTAGAGTCATTTATCAGTTCTTTATTTTTTCTTGAAACATGATTCCTAAAGCTTGTTTTTCCCAATAATGTATTTTTTGTGTATCAATCAACTTACCTTATGCCCCATCTCAAAATAGATAAGATCAAATTTAATTGTACCTTATCATAATGCATAAAACTTGATTACATATAAGCATTATTTAAATAATCTGTATCTAAATCAGATAAAATTTAATGATTATTTTTTAAGAAGCTAAAAATGGTTTAATTATGGATAATCGATTGAGTTCTCTTCTTGCAAATTTATTTATGCATGACTTTGAAAAAACCATTCATGAATGTCCACTATCTAGAATGTGTGTACAGGCATTACAGGAGCAAGAAGACAGTTGGATTTGTTTTTGGAACTTATTGGTACAATCCACATAAACATTACCTTCAGGATGGTATCAGAGTTAAACAATGGAATTAACTTTTTGGACTTGAAAATTAAAAAAGCCAACAATGTATTTAAATTTGGTCTTTTTAATAAGCTCTTAAAAACAGACAATATCATCTCTAACTCCCCTTTTGATTTATATGCTTACAAAATGTTAGCATTTAAAAGCTACATTTATAAGCCCCTGAACATTACGTTTGCAGAGAATAAATATAACAAAGAATGAAATTTCATTGAACAGCTGTTGCTAAATAATTACATTATCTCAGAATTTTTTTATTGAATGAATTATCGATGTTTTCAGCGATGTACTTATAAAATTACAATCCTAAAAATATTAATGATTCAACTGATAAAATTAAGTACAAAAAAGGTATTAAAAGGTTCCTATTGTGTGCGTAAAAACTTTGAGGTGCCAAAATGTAATTGACTACCTTAACGAGATACTGAAAAGTTAGGATCGAATACTCTCGTACGATACAAAGCACGGACCAAGAGAAAGGCATCTGATATCGGGGGTAGCACAGGGCTCTGCTCAAACTCTGAAACTGGGTCTATGATGGTTTTTTGTGTCTTGAAATGCCTCTGCAGGTCAAGCTGACGGCCTTTGTGAATGACATGAGATCTCGAAAGAAGGTCGTGCGAAAAATCCAGTGGGCAGTCGTGATAGTGTCAAAGTAGCTCTGAGATCACGGTTTCTAACGATCTATAAGACGAAGGTCATCGTCTTTATCAGTCAAAGATGGTTGGGGGGGNCATTTTGTCTTACTTTCTATTGAGTCCTTTTTTTTAAATACTTTCAGAAGGTAGCCTTCTTAGATTTTTCCATTGTACTAGTCACTGGGGGCGTTTCCATCTGAATTTTGCGCGTGAGACAATCTGCACAAGCCTGGCAGTGTGCTACCTGGGAGTGTGGGTAGACGTTTAGCTTCTCTTTTGGAATTACATTAAAAGAGCAGCTGGCAAGGCCTCTCAAATTGTGACAACGCTTTCACGGTTAACGCCAAACGTTAGGTACCCACGGAAAGCCAAAAGACCGCTTCTTGCGTCAATCTAACTCAATACTGCTCTACGGTGCGAAAGTGTGAGCGGACGCTCTGACGATACGGTACGTCAAAACGCACTTTACTTGAATCCAACACATTGCATCTCGTAGGACTACGTGTGCCTACCACACAGCTTACTCCGTTGCTTATGGTAACAGCACGAACGAGCTAGTAGGCAGACTTAGCGTAGCACCCATGCCCGAAAACATCAACTCTGCGATGCTCCACACCAACGGAGAATGAAAAGCTGTGGATGATTTCGTCTGGTCAGTGGTCCGTCGTAAGAAGGAAAAGGAGACAGCCACCATGCGGGACACGGGGATTTTCGAGTAGGCTATCTCAAGTGACAAGGTTAAGTATGTTAAATGCAAATCCGTACTGAGTTGAGTACACTTACTCATTAACTAGAGAAAGCATTAAAGTGGCTTTATCAAAGAATGCAGCCTACAAAGAACTACTTTTCCCTTAAAAAAAAAAAAAAAAAAAAAAAACTAAAAGCTGATAAAAAATGGTTAGTCAACCGTTAGACCTTTTTACTTACACCATTTAACTTTTAATACATTTGAAACACAGTAATAAAGGAGAAATACACAGAGTAACAGACTTAGAACAACAAACGAATTCGACATTACTACTTATTAGGACTCATGAGAACTTACTTGGAAAATATAATGTAAGGGGTTTCGAAATAAATTTCATTTTTAATGCAATTAATTAAAAAATCTTAAAAATACTGCAGTTTAAGTCTTACGTATGTATATTATATAATGTTATAAATTTTTTTTTATTACACTGTTACGTCAATCTATAAGTCAAGAAACAATGTAACCATTAACGTTTCGTCTTTACGACCTGAATTTTTTTATTAAACAAAAAGTTTTATCAGCAGATGTTTCGTACTCCTACGAGTTCAGACATGTTTTTAATGTTTCTACACATGGTTATAAATGACCTTGAGTTAGATTGCTTGAGAAAACTTAAAAAGAGTTTTAATATTTAGCCTTTACTTACTTTCAGTGTGTAGACGATAATATTATGTACATTAAGCCTAAACTTATTGAATAGTAATAACAAGTTCTTAAGAATCATAAAATTAACATTTAAAATTTACATACGAACTCTCCATTAACAATGAAATTTATTTCTTAGACATTTCTTTTACTATAAACAATTATAAAATAATTATCAACTGATTTTTCAGGCCGTCTGCCTCACATTGTTTATTAACTTACAATTTCAATCTACCTATCTTATTTGAAAAAAATATAATATTTCATCCAGTAGACAGACCTATTCTCTTATCTGTATGTCAACACTACAAAAAACAATCCTAACATTGAAAATAGTTTATCAGATAAGTGTTCTTATTCATCAAATTTTTAGAAAAATGGATGGATGCTCTTTATTTTGAAATGGTTAAAACTACAGAAATCACCGATGAAAATCTGAATAATGCATATGATAATATAAGAGATTTTAATGTCATAACTGTCCCATTCATAAATCCAAAAATTTTCTCACAATACTACAATACTTTCAATAAATTTAGTTTCAAACCTGTTCCAAAAATTGAATAAAATTGAAGCCGTTTCATAAAACTGATTAAGGATTCTTCACAAATGAGAGAAAACACAAGCGTCGTTTATAAATTACTGTGTAAGAATCGGCCAGCTCAATACATTGGCAAGATAAAAAGTCTGTTGAGAAATAGAAAATCGGAGCACAAAAATTTTTGATAGAGTAACAGTGTTGAGAAAGCGTACTTTGTCAGAAATACTTATTATTAATATGTCCAAGAATAGCATTAATAAGAAAGAAGACATCAAAAATCTCAGTAAAATTTATAACTCAGTCTTTAAATCTCAATAGAATTACTCTCATTGAAACTTATCATTTTTTATGTACAACATGCACTTCTGCACCGAACTTTATATATATGAATAACCCTACGTACTTCATGTTACCTGTATCTCAATACTTTACTTAGTATATAAGTGTTCGTATATTTATATTATTCTTGCAATTTCGCTTTCGTTGTTTTTGTCTATTTGTTATTTCTAGCGTGTTTTTTATTATGGTTTGTAAATATTAGTTCAGGGAGTATCCTACTAGCGACTAAGAACAACGCTTTCTGGTTGATCTTATGTGTGTTTTACTGTTCAAATTTTATTAGGTAAGCGATCGTTGCATGTTGTTAAGAATTTGTAACTGTCGTGAACATTTGTCAGCAAAAGTGAATTGTTATACTATAATTTAAAAATAAATTGAAATTTTACACCTTCAACAAAGTGTTACATACAGAAGTTGTAGAGCTGATTAGAACAATAATTTTTTGTAATGTTATGTCTTTTCGAAGTACCTTTTTAACAATGTAATTAGCGAAAACCGTTTCCAAGTTTTTAATGAATCGTTTTAAACTATCTTACTTCTGCACATTATATTTTTAGACGAAATATTTACTGCGAAAATGTAAGTTCATCATTTTAAATTCTAACTTAGCATATTTATGTCAAAACTTAGCTGAATATGATAACAGAATAATATTACAACTGAATCCTGTTACTTGAATAACACTTTTTTCTCTGGCACTTTGTAGATTGGTTGTATCTCATTTGGTGTTTTTCATTTATTTAGCTACTTTTTTGTTACAAAAAAGGCACTTAGAAAGCTTCTTCACAATTCATTCGCATGTAACATTTGCTTATAAACTCTCAAGCAATTAATTCAAAGATAATCTATCCTGCTTGTATTACAAGAATCAGAAAACCTGAATCATAGTTGAAGGATGTAATATAACAGGCATTCTAAAGAATTATCTCAGTCTGGAACCTAATTTGAGCCAAAGAAGATCAAGAATAAAGTTTTTTAATTTATGTAGCGAGTGTAATTCAAACCCTACCTACATTCAAATCTGATGAATTATTATGCCTTTTCTATCACAGAGGTATTGTTACCCTTTGACAGCAGTTTATATCGTTTTAAATGTATCGAATCCTAATTGATGTACTAGATACTCTACAAAGAGTATACTGATCTTAATTAAGACAAGACGTGAAAGGAATATGCAAATCCCTCACAATATTGAAGCTGACACAGAAGTATGACATGTAATTTGGAAACGACATAGCTAATTGATGTGATTAAGTATTAATCATACTAGAAACGACACTCATAGATGAGCTCTAGCTATCAGAAAAATGTAGATAAGTTAGAAAAAAAACTGCTCAGATGGAAACATCAGGAATACAAAGCAGTAACAATTAAGTTTAGGGTTCCTTTTGCCAGCCAAATTAAACATCAGTAAAATGAGGGCACTAGTAAAGAACGTAAAGGAACAAACGCTTGTCTCTAGATAGTTGAGATAACAATTAACACCAAACCTCAACACACTTAGGTTGGTAACTATTTACTAAAGAAAGATTAATGATCAGTCACTGAGTTCCAAATAAATTAAATTCTGAATCTGCTCACGCAGTATTTTAATTACTATATTGAAAACCTTAAGAGTTGATTCAATTTGCCGCATCTTTTATACATGTAAATTGGTATCTTTGCAAAATTAAAGACAGTAAGAAAAACAAATTATGATGTAGATTTTTCTATTTAATTCATTATTACAAAAATAATCATTAATTAAAGCATCCAATATAATAAGCACTAATGATATTAGTATAAAAAAGAGTGATACAAAACTGCTAGCATATCTAAATTTTCACTTAACGGTAAGTCAGCTGAAACAATAAAAATATTGAACGTGATGACACAGCTTCATAGATAAACAGGGGATTTAGGTTTCTCGTTACTGTCAAAACATGCCCTAGATCTTACGCAGTTGAATACATGGTAATTAAAATTATAGCTTGAGAGTTTACCAGCAGTATGACAGCATTAGTTGAATTTGTTAATCTGACTAACCCTTACAATGTTTTTTGATTATCTCAGAAAGTTACAACATGCACTAAACGTTCAGTAAAAAGTTAAATATTCCACTTAAGAATCAGCTAGATAAGTTTTAACCAACAAATACTTAGTTAAATAAACGTTTTGTGAGAAACAAATGCCAAAGCATGATAGAAGTTTATTAATCGTGGCCTTAGAAGTAAAAGGTTTCTAGAGGTGTAGAAATTAATGTAATAGATAGGACAAGTTCTTACCAGCTAAAAAGACGTAGAATCTGATTTATGACAATACATTTAAAATTGGGAATGCATATTTCCAGCCGTATATCAATAACCTAGCACTTATTTTACGTCTTATTTAAACTTATTGTAAAAATTCCCTATTGCTTTTTCTCTCTTCTCTTCAGTTCAGCATCTATCTTTTTTAAAAATTTGTCTATTGATTGCTCAATTTTAATATTAAGTTTAACTTTATATTACTTAACTTAATGTTTATTTTTAAAGACTCCTAGTACAAGTAGAAAATACTGTGACAGAAAATGTATTTAGACTTTTTTTTGTACCATTATTATTCCTAATTATAGATATTATTAAGTGACAAAACAACAGATGGTTGTATTAATTGCAACCTTCCAAATTTATGTAAATGATTGTGGTGCCAGTATATTAATAGAAGTTTTCAGATGTTATAGAAATCTTTTTTTAATATGGTATTGCCTGATAAGAAAGGGAATAGGAGAAGACCAATTGCTTGAATAAATTTACTTATTTATATGGACAGTTAATAGGCTCAATTCTCTCATACACTTTCATCGACAAGTTCGTGCATTTTCTGTGGTTGCCACAAATTACTACAGCAGAAATAAAAAAGCCTAAAATGAAAGCAGTTGATTCTACAGTGAACTTATATTACTTTATCTGAAAAATTATTCTACAAACATGTTTCAGTGAGCAAACTCCAAGCCTTTAATAATTGAAGCCTGCTATTTGAAACTTTTGAAAGTTATTCTTCTTTGTAGTATCCTGATAAGCAGAGAAGGCTCTTTTAAACATACAGCCTAAGATGTAGTTAAATATTTCACAGATATAGAAGTAATTAAGATAAATAGATCAACATATTACCTTAGTCAAATTTTTTTTCACTAAAAAGATGCAGCAACATGTATATGTTTCGTATCAAAGAATCTAAAAATTGAAAGTTTATGTTTTAAGACTTATGGCAACATCATACAAGTTAATGTTACTATTGCTAATCTTAACTATTAATAATTTTTTTATTAAAAAAAGTTCCGTATCCATCTTAAGATATTTCATTTCCAGAAAAATTTCATTTTGTCTTACTTTCTATTGAGTCCTTTTTTTTAAATACTTTCAGAAGGTAGCCTTCTTAGATTTTTCCATTGTACTAGTCACTGGTTCATCTGGAACACACGATTTTTCCCATGAAATACATGGGTAGCGAAGTTGCAATAGAGTAGCTCTGAAAATTAATACAATATTACGAACTTGTTTTTTTTTCTGGAACTTTGGCAATATTTGTAGGATCTTCGATAGTGAAATACGTAGACAACTGCTAAGTAGGTTAATTTTATAATGTTATACGCTAAAAATACTCTATTTTCGCATTCGTTTATTTACTGTCGAAAAAATTAGTTTGCACTATTCAAGAAAAATAATAATAGATCAACTGTTATCTTTTTCATTTTATACTCAGCAATGTCTCTATTTAGAATAATAGTACTATTCTCGTCAAGAAAACGATGTATAAGGCGACATTGACAGCTTGGTACAGAAATTATCTTACTACTTATTTATTGTCGCTATATACATCAAATATAAGTTTAGGAGCTGCAACTTTGGTAATATTACATCAGGTTCCTAAGAAACTATAAGAAATACTTTTTAATACTAGACTTCCACGTAAGAACTAATGATTATATGTTAAGTTACTTTTACTGTACATATTTCATGAACAAGTAAAATTCTTGCACAGTCAGGTGAACTATAAAAAGACAGCCTTCTGACCACGAGACTGTAAGGTTTTTAGAAAGCTTGAATGTTTCAAGTGTAAAAACAAGATAAAAAAAATAGCCTCAAATACCACTGTTATTTGAAAATTTCAGATTTAAATGTGTCTTAGAAATAACTTTTGATTATCTATTTATTAACTTTTAATTTTCGTGAGTTCGTTGTTTTATATACATTGATAAAAGCTACGACCATGGTCACGTTAAATTGATTAATATAAAATTATATTCCCAACTAGGGAAAACCTTAAGCTATTCAGAGTGATCACGATACGCAGTTAACCTCGAAGAAACGGGCAAAAACCTTAGCCAGATACAATATCAAAACCGTATTTTGTTCCATTCATCATCCATAAAGTAATATTACAGACAGATTGTTTAACCTACATCATGCATGTCTCTCTTATTCAGGAAATTATAAACGAAATTCATCATAGCAATATCAAATTAATATTCCTAGAAATTCATTAAAAAAAATTACTAACTCGATTCTGGGAGCCATATTTACCCCCACAATTAAAAATTATTTGAGTGGTGAGAAAAAATCAAAATTAGTAGTAAATAGAGCAATATAATGCGATCCATTCTCTTTAAACTCAGAATATGGAGGATGAGGTTTTAGTTAAGGCTTGCAATTTTTTGATTAACTCAACGTGCATCATGTCCAAATTTCTTGCGATGTATGAAGGGCCATACTTGATACTACGTATCATTAATAATAGCACTTATACTTTATCAGATTATAAAACCAATAAAGAGAGAGGATTGCATCGTTGAACACAATTATGCCCATTTATAGAGAAAGATAAGGGGCGAACGACGCAAAGGACAACGGTTAAATCGGAAACTAACACGAATGCGGCTACAATTAATTAATATTTAACAAAAAATTACAAAACCTCGTAGAACAACGCAAAGATGCTAGTACAGCCGAGGTTTTACTGACTGATACACTATGGTAAGTTAATGAAGATGTTATTGGTATCAACTTAAACGAGTCTTAAGAGGAGTTTGACGACCTCAATGCAGTCTAAGCCGGGTATCTAATTTTTATCTTACTTTTCTCTAGGAATGGGTCGTCTGGTGCAAGTTCCATTGCGTAATCTTAGAAATTTTCAACGTCATTTATAACGTGTTTTCAAATAGGTGTAGGCTGTGCAAGTCAAGGAACAGCAGCGTATGGAGAAACGACGAGGACGTAAGAAACAGTTACTGCGAAAACTTTGTCACGGACAACGTTATCTTCTGTACGACCAACGAAAATTGCTAATATGAAAGGGATATCAGCAAGATATCTCAACTGAAACCAATAAATCATTTATTTAATTCAGAGTGAATCGTAGGATACATGTAACACGACCCCAGGACTAAGAGTTAATACAAAAACAAAAGCTTAAGTAATTGGAAACCAGATTTAAAAACTTTGACTTTAAGCAGTACAATCGAATGAAGAAAGAACTTATTCTTTAATTAACGATTAAATATCTCGTAAGATGTTTTTCACGCATCGGTTTTCGAGGCAACCAATTATCTGAGTCCTATAGGAGATGACGAGAGGCCTCATTGATTGAGAACGCAATGATATTCAACAGCAGAGAGTCGAACACCAGCGCCATGTTAGCCAGTGGTGTGCGACCTCTTGCTCTAATCCAGTGGTCTTGAATTAATGGACAACAATAAATGGCCATCATCTCTATCAGAAACAAACCCTCCAAGTATACAACTTTAGATCCGAGAAGCAATATGGGAATACCGGCGTAGATTGGGACTCAGTTTTCAAGATGTTAGGAACATTCATCTGGACGAGATAATGATCAAACGGGCTGATACAAAAGATTTCACTCGCCAAATCGTAAAACTCTCTGGCAATACGTGGTCCCGATATGGAAAAAGCGTCCGAAATGTATGTATAGGGCCACAACCAAGTGCAAGAAAATCTGAATACTAATAAAGGCGAATGGCGGTTTTGGCAGCTTTAGATAAAAAAAGAGGGTGATGGGAAATTCGGTCACTTCGTCGAAGAGCTTGACAACGATGAGTACTTCTTTTTTTCTCTGGTAGCAGCAGTTTTGTATATGTGTCATCATTTTTCTCGTGGGCAATTCCATCTGGCTCAGACTCTGGTTGACAGATAAACATAAGTAAGAACGATTAAATTTTGATGGTTGAGCGAAGCTCGCGAATACTTGCTGATGAAACTCGTCGTGGAGGCAGTAAAACCCTTCGAGATGGCTTCGTAAACGTGCTTTATCTCGTACCAGAGGGACTCACTTAATCTCAATAAGTAATTAATTTGTGATACCACAAAGTACAGAGAGGCCAATATCCCGTTGAATATTGTGTTGTACTTCGATTTCAATCATTCCATTTTGCGTTTTTTTTTAATTAAATTTATCTGCGTTTCAAAATGTATGTTGCAATCTGATTTCATAGTATAAGTGTTGTAACCTGCAAATTAATAAGGTTTTTAAGAGAAAATTTATTGATTTTATAATTAATTAGCTTGGAATACATCCCTTACTTACTGTAGGACCATAAAGACATTTCAGAAAATCGAAGTAATAATGACTGTTACCAAAATTATACTAATAAGTTTACTGTTTGTTCGTTTTCAGATTACCCTTTTTCGATTTTTTAAAAGAGCTGGTCATTGCAAAAAAATTAAAACAAGAAAAGCAAAGATGATTTTTTTGCAATAGATGATTATTAATTCTTGTACAACTCGTATGAAATTTTAGTTTTTTTCTTGTTTTGCATTGTTTACAAGGTAATATCATTGCATCTTGGAGTTTCTACTTGAAAGAGACAGTTAAATACGTAAAAAAGATTATTGCATAAAAAATCCGTTATAGTAGACTTTTTTTTTCATTCATTTTGTGAATTGAAAGAGTTTTATTTTCTATACTACTTTTTTTTTTCATACGAAAACGATATATTTGATATTCTTTTGCAAGAATACTGTAAAACTAATTTTAATTCTTATTATTTTTGAATTTTAATATTTTTAGTTATTTTTTGAAAGTAATGACATACGATATCTTTATTTACTTGCCTATACCCCTCCTTGTCCAACAAACACTACACAATATATGTATATATACATATGGGCATGGAATCTAATTGATTCACTAGTCCTTCAATGTCATGGTCTTTAATTATAGAACAAATATAAGTGTAGTATATGATAAGTTTTATATCAACATTTAATTGAGTATATCATTATTGCTTATAAGTTGTCCAGTACGTCATGTATACAGTCACTGTTACTCAAAATTATGGATACGTGTTTGAAACTATTACTGAAATTTCAGGTTTTTGTATTAAATGTCACGCGATTCGATTAGTTTTAAATTAAATGCAATAACTTTCAAGACCAACCAAGATTTACGACGTACACAATGCTTTTCCTTTCATTACATAAAACGCTACAACAAATTGTGCGTATAGTTTTAATTTTTTTTTAGATGCTAAATACCCGTTGTGTCCATAGTTACTTCTTTTGGAAGAACATTTTCTAGAATTGTAAGCTATTTTTTAATAGTAAAATGTATTTTAGAGCCAAAAATGCAATAAAAGCAACTCTTTAGGCCAATGAAACATTTTTTCACTGCAGATGATTGTCAGTCAATTGTAATAGTTATTCACCTGTGCCAATGCCAGTAAATAGTAATAAGACCCTGATTTGGTTTTTATGTTATTCGTCGTATTTACATTAAGATTCATCCTTTACTCATGAAGATCTTTACAATGGTTGGCCTATAACAAATCGTTTAAAAATGATTTGAGATACGAATTTTCGGACTGACAAATATTTTTGATTGAGTCACGGTATTGTTGTGTAAACTTATTTTTTCTGTTTTTGACAACTAAAAAAAAAAAAAATTCGTTAAATAATAAGGAAAAAAAGGCAATTTTTAAATAGTAATACTGACAGAAAGAAAAAGGAAAAGCCAAATTCACAAAAATTGACAGAATTTATTTTTTAAAGAAAATACGATGGATCTATATTGTACAATGTTAACCGTATGTATCAAAGATTTTAAAGTGTACCTTTAATATTAAATTTCTTCTACGGTCGAAACATGCTCGATTATAACTTCAGCATACCTTTTTGCCTTTTTTATCTTCCCACATTGTTCATGAAAAGGTACCATCATAACTCTTAAATAAATGAAGCAAAACTTGTTATTTCTCAAAATCAAATGAAAGATGGCACTTTACACGGTTGATTTCAAAACTGTCGAAAAGTCTTACTGCTGTAATAATCGATACGAACGAGACTGATGTAGTGAAAAAAATTAATCATATTAAACCCAGTAGTGGGTGAACTATGAGGATTCTAATCTACTACGTAGATTAGTCTCCTCACTTAATTATCTTCCTTAATGAATTAGAACCTATGCTAGATTAAAATCCTTACTAGATTAGAATCCTTATAGGAGTTTTCGGCTTCCCTTTTACTACCCCTTAGCTCTTCTACTCTTTCGACTTCTTTTATGGACCCTGCTTAGCCGAGGTTAAAGAAAAAAATAATAATCTATACAACTAAACAAAAAAATGGATTAAAACTAGTTTAAAAATCATTAATTAAATGTACATATAACAGTAATATGTTTTTTATCAGTGTTTAATAATTTTCAAATTAAAAGTTTAATGAAGCCACTAATGGTAACGCAGATACCGCAGATCTGCGTTACCATCAGTGTCATGGATCTACGAACGTGCATTATCGTTGTTGTATTATCTTCACCTTTTTTTATCTACATGCGCATACGTATACTACTTCCACGGGGATAAAAGACAGTGCTGAGCATCGGAGGAGTCATTCTCCGCTTGAAGTTAGTTGGCAGCACATTCTCAGCAGCAGAAACACCGAGTTTTACTACACATACATAAATGATGATCTCCATGGCTTCCCCACGCCACTCTTCCTTCAGGAGACCCTTCCAGTTCAACGACTCGTTAATAAATAAGCTCTTTGCGGCTTGCAGCTTCTTAGATAAAGGTTCAGGTAATCTCAATCTTTCTTACTCGCATTCGAATGCGCACATTACTCCCACTCTAGTGGTGGGAGGATACAAGGGCGCTGAGCATCGGAGCAGTCACTATTCGTTGTTATGAATTTAACAATAAAAATTTTCTTGCCCACAAAAGGATTTAAACCTGAGTCTCTAGTGTGATAAGTGCGTTACCGAAAAGTTGGTATGTACCTTTACTTATACGTCTAGAAGATGTCTTGTAGCAGTGAGCGTGACACCAACTGCCTTAAATGTATCTTTAAAACGACTTCAGCATTATCTTACATCGTCTTCAAGACAACAAAAAGGTAATTTTAAGATGACTTAAAGTTAATGTAAGAATGTCATACAAATAACTTAAGCATGGATTTACTGCTTTTTATACCCATAGGATGGTTTAATCAAATTCTTAAAACGAAGTTCTTTATCGCGGGTTACAATAGGATATATACTTTCAGTGCAATTCCTGTGTAGAAGGACGATTGGGAACGGGGACTCACCAGCCATAAAGTGTAAGAAAAAAGCGTGCACTTCCATTTTCACCGGTAAAAACAAGCCAAATTAAAGAGATCTTGATTACAAATTGAATACAATAAGAATTTTTGCAAATCGATCTTCTTTAAAGAAATGGGAGCACTTTTTCTGTTCTACACGGATAGACACGACTCGAAAACCCATTCAAGCCCAGGCGCCATAATTACATGACGAATAGGAAATTTGTAGCAAATTTGAATGTTAAAATTTAAAAAATAAATATAGAGAGCAAGTATTGAATACGCGTGTACGCGCATACCAAGCAACGCAAAAAAAAGTGTTAAAACGGTGTTCAAGGATACTACATGTATGTTGGCACCCTCACTTTGCTGCGTAAACATTATTATAGAATATGCATATATTTTTCGCACTCACTGGTAAAGGAACAATTACGATCACTGATTTTGGTAAATGATATACTTAATAAATTAGAAGATTTATTGACACAAAAAATGCGACTTGATCGTTTTTGAAAACAACCATACTTTAATTATCATAAGTTTTTTCATGACAATTGCATCATTACATTTTGTGTTCTTATAATTAAAGTTTAGGATATTTTTACAAATTACTTCTTGCGTATTTCATTATTTTTTTCTCGTTTCTATTAACTAAATAACAAATTTTATATTTAATAACCATCACTTTTCAGAAACCATTAGAATTAGAATTCGGTTGAAAAAATAAAAATTATTTTTTTCTGGCTGATGGGTTTCCGAGCCTTTTTTTCTACATGACAAATGGTCGGGGAAGGCACATACCGCCGTAACCCATGAAAAACAATAAATATTGAGTTCACATGTATTTACAAACCTTGTATTTTGTAGTATATACATGTGTTTTCCACATACGTGCGAGAACTTCGTTCTTACCGGGGGACTCCAAGTCCCACATGCTGTTTAGGTCTATTATGTTAATTAAGCAACATGCTTAATAAGAGTCTTAAGAAAACGCTCTTATCTATTGGGTTCATCAAATAAATCTTACCTCTCCAAAACAAGCGCAAGAAGAAAAAAGAATACAATTAATTTGGTTTGCCTACTGTCTGCTCGATCACGTTCAAAAAGTTAAAAATTACTTAATAAAGAATTGAATGCTAAAAGCATTGTTAACACCCATTTCATGGCCTGAGGCAAATCTAGAAGATACTTCTTATACAGTCTTACATTATGATGCTTATAGTTGGCTTTATACGCCCTATTGTGATTGAGGCATCCAGTGTTTTATTTATCAGTAGGAGGGTAACCTAAATTGGTAATATCATAAACAGTAAATTTTAACATTTTTAAATATTGTTTTCTCAATGAGCCAACACATAAACTTCTCCAGCATTGTGTAGGTTTTTTTGTAGTATTGTTTCTGCAGTGTTGTACGAAAAATGTATAGATTCCCATGGTATACCATGGGAACAGCGTTCCATCCATAAGTTTTTTCTTCTCTACTTGTTTCAGAGTCGTTGCCGTAGGAATGGATATTTAAAAAGAAATACTATAGGTTCATATTCTTTAAAGAGAAAAACTTTATTAATATAGTGAGGTTATACAGCTAATTCCTTGAGAACTAAATCGTCGCCAGACTTTTTAAAGCCTTGCAAGTGAAGTATGTAATTTCTTGGTCATAAGTGCTTAAAACCTTTAGATGACTCCTTCTCACTTTAATATATATACATATTTATATTGATATCTGATGTTCTCCTCTCTAATTACTCACTATTCTTAATACTTTCACTCATTTTTTTCTTCTTTTCAGTCCACTTCACAAATCTGTAAACAAAATTTTCACACTATTTGTACTTTCTATTGTACACTTTTACTTCAGCGTTCTGACCTTGTCTCGTGACTGTTGATGGATGAATGATTTGAACAGAGTTATGCATCAGCCTTGGTTTAAAGTTTTTTATATTATCTACAAGTGTGATAAATTTTTTAACGGCCAGCTTGTGCAATGTATGGAAAACTTTTTAAAAAATACTACATTTTTTTCATATTTAAATTTGTTTTCAGATTCATCGAAGTCGGTTTCCTCTCCTCGAATGCGTAGCCTCCTCTATCTTCACAAGAAAACAGGGGGGAAAAACGGCCCCGGAGATAGCACTATCAACTACCCTCGTGCTTCGTACCTGTGACCGAGAAACCCTCTGTGTTTCTCAGTCGATTGGAACGTATACACGGAAATTGTTAAGAAAAATAAAAAAGGTAAGACTTAAAAAGAACTGTCAAAGATATTAAAAGACAGAAATATATAGTAACAATGAGAATATATCAGCAGTATTTTATAAAGTAGACGTCAGTCATGCGCTCATACATTACAAATGCGCAGAAAACGTTAGAGGTTAGAATATCAACCCACTCTAATCGCTGTGTGCACTAAGTCTAATTTTTATAATCGCATAATGTTCAAGGCCTCACAACTTGCACGAACATATATCACAATTGGAAAGCTTAGATACATTGGACTCGGTGTACTCGATTTACCGAAGTTACTAATACATGATTTCCATAATTCCTGGATAAAGCAGCATTTTGCAGGTATGTGCATGATATTATAGACAGACACTGATAGTTTGATCTACGAAAATCGAGATAAAGAAATTTATTTCTGGGTGAAGATATCGATAAGTTCAGTACATCAGATTAGAAAACAATAATCGCTTTAATTCACCTCAAAGAAATAATAGAAGTAATCGGGCTCATGAAGGGTGAGTATGGTGATAAAATAATGCTTAAATTTATCAATTTTTTTTAAGTAAAATATGTTGTACTCGTGTAAAAGCCAGTTAGTTTAATAAAAAAACAAAAAATGTAAAAAAATATAAGAAGGCAGAGAGTAACAGCCAATAAAGGTAGAAGATGTTGGAATGGGGAAAACTTCTGGAAAATGAATATCTCTATATCATGAGGTACCTCAGCTTGCAGAGCTTATTTTAACGCTGGACGAGTCGGAGAGCCCATAAGCTCCTTCTCCAAGTAAGATACAGAAGCTAGCTCTGGTATACTATAAAATGGACTTTGTCGGGTTAAACCGTATCACCAGTCATGAAATTTGAAGAGCCATACGTAAATTGTAGGTTCCAGAATTCACAGCTGTTGTTAAACACGAAAAGCGCTCTAATCAATATGATAACTTACTACTTGACAGTATTTAAGCTGTTTTTTGCGGTTTACCTACTTGTAGTAAAATAAATTTATCTGTACTTAAAGTCGCTAAACTAACCGTAATGTAAGTTTATTAAAGAGATTTCAGAGCTTGTAGGTGTTGTGTTCTACTTTTTTTTTTTTAAGTAAACACAGAACCATTGTGTCTTTAAACGATGCTCCACAATACTTTATGAGAATTTTAGATAATATCGCTTGCAAAAAACAAGAAAATGCAAAAACTTTATACTGCATGAAAAGAGATTAAAATATTAATTGCTTTTATCTCTGTTAGTCATATGCACGAGTACCGAAGCATCTTGTGAGAGATGACGTTTATGTTCTAGCTCTACTTCGTCAACATGAGCTTAATTTAAAATATTTGTACAGAGATCACGTCAATTCTGACATGTTTTATAGTCACTTTGAAGATATGTGCTTAAGCTGTTAAAATGATGATAAACATGGCTACATTACTATCGACAAGGATACGCAGATAAAAAACGGCCGGCACCGTGAAGTTTTCGATAGATTTGCTATAAATATAGGATGTATATAGCGCGAACTGATCAGACTACTCTTAGACATCAAAGCTACAACTTGTACGAGACAAAAAAACGTTCTTTATCAGCTGGTGAAGGCAAGAGAAGCCGTAAAAAGGGATATAGATTATTGAAATTTAGAAAAGATAAGGTTGAAAGAGTACTTAGTGAGACTTTCAAACTAATCACAGAAACTTAACAGCAAATCATCAGTATTATAGAAATAATTATCGACCACAAGATTATTTCCTTTCTTTGTTTTCGTCACGACTTCACAACATCGTATAGTTATCTGATCATTGTGAAGCGCGGTTCATTATCTGTTGATTACCTCGTGCAGGTGTAAAAGTATCTCACGAGTTGAGTCTTACTCGTGTCAAGGATTCATTGTCATACCGCGAATTAAGCCCTCCCTTTATCTTAAGTAAATCCAACAAACGTACTAATAGTGCGTACATCGCGAATTAATGTGAGCTGTTGGGTTTGCGCGACAAAATGATTTGCAAATTATTTTAACAGCTTCGTACTCAATAGGAACTCGCGTCACATGGGATGCCTTATTATATAGGTATAATAACATATTCACTACGCGAGTGGTTTCGTTCTGCACGATAATACTCAAACTCTGGGACGCGTTTAATGACTGATTCGATTTCTTTGTTTCAATATTTCTGATAAAATTCCGTAACAAACATAGAAAAATCGTATACTAAGTCGGCAAGAAATAATCTTCAGTCTCCAACTAATTCATTTAATGCCTACCCTGCAACATACTTAAGGAGGTTTAGGAGGAAAGTTCAAAATAGAGAAACGTGCCAAAAATATCTATGTTATATTTAAGCAAATAAGGAGTGAACATGAATTTTCTCAGATTTTTCACCAGGGGAATTTTTCGAGAAAAAAATTATGAAATATTGACAGTTTAACACGGTCTTTTATGAGAGAGCAAAGGTAGGTTTGCCTTTAAATTGAAATTAAGGTATATTCTAAATGTGTTGAAAAAAAAAACGTTTTCTAAGACACCTTGCTACAAAAGGAAGATGCTCGACAAAAAGTCACGCCTTGCCAGGCATTTTTCAAAAATATAAGCAGTTACAGTCGTACAGTTTCAAGTTTGTAGAGTGTAAGAGATGTTGCGCCATAAAGGAGGCCCAGATGCATGGGCAAGGGGAACTCCGCGATCCTTGCCTCTCTGAATGATACTCTCAAACCTCCTTAAATTTATTTGGTAAAATGTGCATGCCTTTCATAAAATCCGTCAAATTGCAAATAAAACGGGTCGAGTGATTAAACGGTATTGCATAGGCCATTCCACCTCTCAAACCAGCGAAAGTCGTCCGTTTTCTTCAAGGACGGACACCGGTTATAGTAGCTTTATTTTTTACGGCTTAGTTAAAACCCCAGAGTTCAATATTTTTAAATCAAGTATCGTGTTCACATCGTGTGTGCCGGATCTTCTCTCGCATTTGGGTAATCAATTCGGCACTATTGTGCACGGTTCGATCCAATTAAAAATTAACATCCACGAGTAGTCGGCACGTAGATTCTAAATATGACATAATATCATTAATCTGATTTGCACGAGACGCCGTAGTGCCAAATCGGATGTACAGTCAAAATTAGATGCGAACCCGTCATTAGATATTGCTTGGTCACCCACAGACAAATTACTATTCAATGCATTCAAACTATTATGACAATTAAAATCAAGGTCACCAAGATTCGTATTTGATCAGAGGGCTCTCATGGATACAATTTAATTTTTGTTACTGTTGTTATCATTTTATTCACTCAGATTTATTTTCACGTATTCCTATCGTTTATTGGAAGTTCTTTACTGGCTTGGCTGTCAGATTGAAAGTCGTCATGAGCCTCCCCGAATCAGAAGGTGGGGAACGCAACATGTTTCTGAAAGCTGCTCACTATTTAAACAACATTCACTCGATTTCTCCGTGTCCCACCAGGGGTACCAAAGCAAAGCGTTTAATTTATTTGATTCTGTCTTACATGGTAAGTCATATATTTATTGACGCGAAGGATTGGAGCAGGTCATGGGTTAAAAAAAAAAAACTTTATGCGAAATATATGTGAATATAAGTTGTATAAATAGATGTTATTGGGTGCTAATTAAAAACGGAAACTTAGACATATAAATACGCTTTGGTGGCTTGCACACCCACAAATACGTAACATCAATGTCAACACATTGATCTCGCAATCATATTATCTTTACATATTATTCAATATATTAGAAAATCTTTTAAATACATTCCAAGTGATAACCACACGAATGCTAAGCTACGGGCAGGACTAAAATCCAACACTGTCTTATGTCCCCGAATCCCCTTGATAGAATAAATTGACGTCATCTTAAATACTCAGATGTTCGAGCAGTGAGTAAACAATCAACAAGCTTATGTATACATTAGCTGAACGACAGATCAAGATAAAGTCGGCTCTTTCAGCTAGACTCACTTCTGAAACAATTAAGAAATTCATCTATTAATTCAAAAAGATAAATAAACAAAACAAAATTATGGTATACCCTTATTACTGATAATTCTATTCTCATTTTCCAATTACTTGGCTTATATAACGCATCGATGCATCCTTATGCACTAAAATACAAAGTAGACAAAATCCTTATCTAATAAACCTTAATTTGTCTCAACTTTATAGTGAGCCCGATTCTGGAACGAACTTTATTTTTACCTGACTACAAAATAAAATACCTTATTCAACAATATGCTTACAATTGCTCTTTTTTACTTGATTTCGAGGAGAACATTTTGACCCAGGCACGAGTCATGACGACGCTGAGATTACATTTTTTACTGCTTAAAACAAAGCAAAGATCACGAAGTTTACTTGACTATATATAAAAAAGAGAATAGGCCGAGAAAAAAGTCATTATTTATTCGTGAAATGACACAGGTTTAAAAATAAAATTAATAATTACCACTCCCAGCTAGGGAAAGACAGAGACCACAGCATTCAAAGTGCTAAGCGATTGAATACAAAACGACACGACGGAAATAGGACAAAAACTTAAAGAATTGTTACGAGCAAACGTCCCCAAAGTACCTGACAGACGGAATCAAGGCCACCCTCCGGTTGATTTATAAGACAACCGATGGCTTCATGCCCTGATTCTTAAAAAGCTTGCAATTTACGTCCCTTTAAGCCATGCAGGAAGTTGCTCACCTGAAATTTTCAAGGAGTTCTTTCTTTAACAACCAAAAATAAAAAACTGCTCTTTTCTCTCTCAGCATACCTCAGTTTTGTATCCCGATCCCTATCCTTCATCCACGCAATCGTGATAGCCAATTCCGCTGAAGTACACCACTAATCACTTATAAATAAGGAAGTCAGCAACATAGCCACGCCTTCTGTTCAGATTCTATCAAGCCTTGACGAAATTTTTCATTTAAAGGCCTCACTCAAAAGCAAATTTATTTTGAAACTCTTCCAGTTTATTAAAATAATTTACAAACTACTTATCTTAATATAAATATAACAGTCATTCTTTCAAACGTATCATCAAATTCTTAAGTTATAAGAATAATATAATGGAAACGATGATCTTTATTAGTTATTTGAAAACGTTGCCTCAGTAACAGTAAAAAAAAGAAAATCAGCAAGTAAGTACGGATATTAACGGCAATTGGATTATAATTCCGTATTTTATCAACAACAAAAAAATTAGCAGCATATTCTAACAAAATTAGATATTGGTTGATGCGACTATTTTTTGGCTCAACGTCGATGACGTTTGCTTATAATGGGATCGAATTAGCTGATATGTCAGTAAATTTTCGTAATATTCAGACAAGCTTAAAAAAAAAATGTTGTAGAAAATTAAACAATGCCGATCGATTGTGATAAAATTGAACAAAAAATAATTTTCGCTAAGGCTTAAAAAAAATGGCAAAAATGGTAAAACACGGTTTTTAGCGTAGGAAATAAACAAAAAGTTTTAAAATAAGAAATATAGTAGTATGCGTGGCAAAAATACGAACAAAATGAGCTGTGGTTGATCACAATTGGTCTAGTGGTTTCCCCAGAAAATGGAAAAAACTTCGTTTTTTGAGCCAATATTAAAAAATTAATAACTTTTTTTCGCATAAATATTAGAAGCTGAAATTTGGCCGAGTTTTGGCTTTAGTAGTTTTCAACAATCACACCAAATTTGAGCAAGATCAGATCGATGGTTTTTGCAAACCGCAGCTAAATGCAAAAAAAGGTACTTTGGCAAAAGGGACTAAAAAAGTTGTTTGCAAGGTTAGATGCAATTTTTTTGCGGGATTATATTGTTTAATAATTAATTTAAAATTTACCAAAGTATCAAATTTTTTTACAGTGTGGAAGTTGGTTATATCGTTCCCAAGATATCGTTATTTTTAAGAGCACTTATAGTTTAACCGTACTCGGTCGATACAACCGGAGTCGAGCTTGAGAAAGTTGGCGTGGTTTATTCATCGGCGGCTACAGCGGCTCATTGCCCCTCATGCATCGTACCGCTGTGCGCCAAAAATAACCATTAGGTTTATCATTTTTTAAGCAACTTCCACACTCTAAAAAAATTGTATTCTTTGATAAATTGTAGATTAAGTGTGAAACAATACAATCCTGCAAAAAAATTGCATCTAACGTTGTAAACAACTTTTTTTAGGTCCTTTTGCCACAGTACCTTTTTTTGCATTTAGCTGCGGTTTGCAAAAGCTATCGATCCGATCTCGCTCAAATTTGGTATCCTTGTCGAAGACTACTGAAGCTAAAACTTTGCCAAATTTCAGCTTCTAATATTTATGTGAAAGAGAGTTATTAAGTTTTTTAATTTATTTAATTCTCTACAACATGTTTTTTTCAAGCTGGTCTGAATTTCAAAAGCCGAAAACATAATTTGACCGTACTATTAGGACTAATGTAGGGAAGGTGCAAATTTTTACAAAAAAATTTAATTTTTACCAAGCTCTTGATAAACTTTGACCGAAGGTCACAGTCTTAAGCAGATGCAACCGCTACCACAAAGTTACTACAAAAAGTAATTATTTGCAATCGTTTTTAAGTAAGCTAATGAGCAAATAACTATATAATTAAAAAAAAATAAAGTCGTAAAAATAGATGGAAAACCAGATTCTCTGTGGTTGAGAGCAATTAAAAAGATTTACAACTTACCAGAACACTACAGAGATGCGGCAAACCTCAGCAAAATATCTCGTTCAAATCTAATAGACAAATCTTGGTGTATGCAGAATATTGTACCTGTCCTACATTCAGTCATGCAATTGTTTGCGACAAAAAAAAATTAGAATAACCATTGTATATAGTTGTTACAAGTATAACTGTGCTTCGATATGTAAAGATGTCTCTTTTCTAAAATTATTGTGACCATTGATTCTTTTCGTTTCGGTAAATTAAAATATATCTATTATTTCTGTATAATGGAAGATTGTTTTAGATTTTATTTTTTCAAAAATTAGTGAGTGTTTATTATTTATGTCAAATCGTAATAAGTGTTTTTTAAAGTAAAAAAGTATTCACTTCCTGTCTTCACAGCTATCAACGTTATTAACGCGCTGGAGTTGAAAGTTACCACAGAGACCAAACAATAATTTTGATGGACAACTAGCCACAGAAGTGTTTAACATGCTACGTGTTAATAAATAGTTTATAAAGTCAATCATAGAATATATATATNAATCATGGATCCTATAAAGATCATTTTAAAAATCCTAATGTTTATATCCGTAAGTGCAAAATAAATCAGGTTATTATCAATAACTATTATAATTGTGATAGGCATAATTCGATTAAATAAAAGATTTCATAGTTTATTTTTGTAATATGACATGTATATACTACATTTACATACTAAACAAATCATTAAAGTGAAAGTAACTGATCAAAAAACATTAATTTGGTAGTTTTAATTTTGTGTTGTGTACTATGTTCATATGAAATTAATAAATTTATATGTACATGTAAATTGTGCAAAAAAAAAAATATATATATATACATATGTATAAGTAACTTAACAAAAATATCTTGAATTCGTTTCCCGTCATTAAACAAAAACTTTTTTTTAAGCAGACCATCAAGATATTAGGCTTAAGTCTAGAGAACTTAATTTGTTCGCAATACCACGTGTTATAAGAAAAAAATGGTGAACATGGGTTTCAATGAAAATACTTTCAAAGTAACATAAATTTTGAATGTAAAATATAAAAGTGACATAAGATAGCTCCCTTGCGGAAATCTGAAAAGTAAAATGTTTAAAGAGAGTCAGACCTAGCTCTATAGTTACTCTTACTGCTATGGCCTCCGGACCTCATACCAGGATTTCGTACTCTTCAGCAAGCCACATGTAGGAGAGAGAGAGAGAGAGCTACCAACGAGAATCTCGCCACTTATTACCGTTGACAAGAGCTCTGTGACGTGTTTGGATGTATTTCCAACTCACCACGTCACAATACATATAAAATATATATCTTCCTATATCATATAGTTATTTTGGTGGTGCTGTCCACACATTTCTTCACACCCCTAGTGATCCCAACACAGCCCCCTCTCGACCACCTACAGTACAAGGGAAAATTTTTTTCATTTCTCTGTGAATTTAACACAACACAATTCGTAAGAACTTCGCCAAGCTTTCCTCTACCACTTCACAACCCCCATGTAAATGAAGTGCCCCTCCCTCCACAAAAAACTTTAATTTGAGAAAATGTTATAATTATCCTGTTTTAATAAAAATATGTTATGTATGGGTACATATTAAGTTACAAACCCACCCAATAGCGATTTCCTAAATTTTTCCACAAAAACTTATCATGTATTGTAAAGATACTTTATCATAAGGTTATTATATAGTAGTTTTCCTACAAGTTTGAAAAGTCTCTGTTTGCGAACCGAGAGGTTTGCGGCCCGAGCCAAAGGCGAGGGACGTAACGAGGTTCGTACAGGAGACTTTTCGAACGAGTTCCGGAAAACTGTTTTTTCGCCCGAGGAAGTACCAGCCTCCCAAAACCACCCGAGGGCGGAAAAAATACTTTCTCTCACTGCCTTCAACACCCTTTCAATTAACATATAATTTTTTGTGAGATTACTTTATGATAGTGACAAGAGAGGCTTATTTGCCTCCCCCCTTCATAAATAAATTAAAATTTATCTTAGATATTTGTTATTTCTATATAAGTCGACCCTGAATTCCACTGTTAAATGACATCAATTTGTGTTTCTTCCATTTCATCAGTTTTTTTCTGAATAACAACAAACTTGATTACACTTAAAAACTTTTCAAACAAAAGTAGTTGACGAGATAAGAAATCTTAATGATTTATCAAATTACATAACAGTTGGCAAGCGAAGAGAGTAGCCCCACTAGTACATACATAAAAATTAAACTCTCCTATTTGACTACAGCAGTAGACAAGGGAGCTACCATAAGTACACTTGAATTTCTTATACAATTTAAAAACTTCTAAGAAACTGAAGCAAGACCAAGAAAATACGCACACTGTGATTAAAAAGTATCTGTTAAGATTAATTCATGTCAAGCGTAACCAATGCACAAGCACTACAGATAAGCGTGGTACTGTCAGACTTAGCAATAATATATTGAATTGTATTTTCAAAAAGTCACAAGTATATCTAAAACTTTTGATGAAAAACGGTTTATTTGCTGTTAAATGTGTAACAGTTAAATACTCACCTTAAGAATCCTAAAAAGGATTCATGGCCTCTGATAGGTCATCATTTAGACCTTATCTTGCTTTTCTTCTACGTTAAATGTCAAATTTTTCCTTTCGTACAATAACTTGTTTTTGTATAGTAAGTTTTTATTTTTTCAACCAAAGTTTGTGCCACTCTTTATTTTCTTTTTTTTTCTTTTTATGGGCCCAAAGTGCAACTGCCGCTTTGAGCCTACACTTACTTCGTAATTACTTCGGGCCCACAGACAGAAAAGTTTTTTTGCGCGCTACAGGCCCAATGTACTTTTCTGATTTACTGGGCGCAAAGTGTATCCACGGCCTGAAAATTTCACTTAGCGTCCTCGGTAAGAAAAACGTTATACGTGACTCAGGCACCAACATACAACAATCGCGCCCTTCGGGCGTTCATGTTTGTACTTTGTGCCATAGTGACGTTCCGTACTATTTTTACATTACAACACTTTTTTTTACTATCCTTCTCTTCCTTAACTTAATTCTTGTCTTTTGTCTTAGCTTTAACTTTATTTTCTTTATCTTTCTTATCTTCTTTTTAATCAGTTTCACCAGCATTCCTTCCTCTACTTCAGCTTTATTCTCTTTCTCATTTATATCGTTTATATTTTTAACTATTACTTCTCTTTCTTACACTTACCTTTTACTACCAGAAGTGGTACAGGGTGAACTTGTAGTAGAACATTTAAAAAACGTTTTCTCATCATCACCGCATTACATAACTGATTTTCTTTATCAGGATCACTACACATAAACAAAAAAAATGCTATCATCGCAGAATAAACTCTGCATTGCCATCTAGTTGTTTTTGAATACTTTAAGAAAAGTTTTTTTTTTTCTTAAAGCCAAAAAAACCTGTTAGCATAAGATGCTTTGTGTATGTATAGGTGAGTTAATAGGCTGCGGGATATTAATAAAATTATTTAGTAAATCATCACTAATGCAGTTTGTTACCAGTATCACATAAAGACTTATTAATAGTATGATAAAATTTCTCTATAGTCAACAATTTTTTGTAATTTTGTATTTATATTCAACTATAGTTTTCTTTGCTAAGCGACGAAAAATGTGTCAGAAAATTACTTTTTTTTGTTTCGCCTTGTTTATTTTTACTTTTCTTGATTTTAATCTTTTTTTTCTGGGTGACTTGAATTTCTAATTCACCTATGACTAGTATGTCTACTATCTAGAATTTTCGGAAGATAAAACTTTTTATGAAATCTTACTTATTGAATATAATTTTTTTTATTCCAGAAACCAAGGTTGTTACTTTTTCTGAATTTTTTGTAATTTATGGTGTGTGGACCGTTTATGGACTATAACTTTTTTCAATACTTGTCTTAAAATCTAGTGGTAATAACTATGCAATTTATTTATTTTATCTTTATGTCTTAAGAGTCAAACGTAGATTTAACTGCTTTACACTTTCGTAAGTGTTAGAATATGAGTAAATTTATATAAGATGTACAACTAGCAACATCTATGGTGTGGCATAAACACTTATAGTGCAAGATGATACGTAAATGTATTTTGTATAGCGATAAAATTAAAGTAGACAAAATATGGCCGTTGCCACGCACGCACGCTTTCGTCAGGTCTCTCGGTACAAAGAGAGAGTTTTTTGTAATTCGACTTCATCTAAGTTATTATTGTTAAATGAATCTGTTTATATATTAATGAGAGTGCATTTGTCGATTCACTACCTCTAAGTAAATATATTTAACATGGTAGCTAAACCACAATATACAAGAACGAGACAAAGCGATAATTGATGAGAGCAAGATGGCGCGCAGAAGCAACGAGGCGGGCGCCAACAACAACAACAGCAGTGGAAGAATCGTGGTGACCGAGGCCGAGGTCGTGGACCTGGTAGAGGCTGTAGTCAACGTTATCAAGGAAGCAGTTGGCAGCAAAACAATCAAGGGCATAAAAACAAAGGCAGTAATGTGAGTAATTTATATGCAGGGTTTGAGAAAAAACCTAATGAGTTGCGTGTCACAGTAAATAGCTGTAATAGTAAGGTCAAATAGTTATTCGATAGCGGTTGCTCAGATTATGTTATAACCAACATTTTGATAGATCTGTTAAGTTAAAAGAGGCTATAAATATAAAAATAGGTGAAAGTCATTCTTTAAAAGCAACTAAAGTTGGAAATATTAGGCACAAGTTTAATGTTTATGGTCAAAGTAAAATGAACACAAAGAAAAATGTTTCTTTTGTTCAAGATATGAATAGAAATTAAAAAAGTTACGGTAAGGTAATAAAAACAAATAGAATTGTATCTGTAGTAAATGTGTAGAAGAATTTTCATCAAAGTAAAAATTTAATAGCCTTTGCTATGAAAATAATGGTATTCGTCATTTGACAAGTAAAATTATGAATAGCAAGTCAAATTCGATGACAATGAACAAATTAAGAGAAAGAGAACAAATCGCATCGAAAACTAGATCACATAAGCTACAATTATTTGATAACAATGTGTGATAAACAAATGCTTTACCCAGTTTATGGTTTACCCAGTAAACCCAGTAAATTAAAAGCTGATTATTTATAGTGTCTAATTTGTTTAAAAACTACAATGCAAAATTTGCCATTTAAAAATGAAAGATCAAGGGCCAAAAATATTTGAGAAATTGTACCTACTGATTGAAATGAGCTATATAGTACTACTGGCTTAGGCAGTGGAAAATACTTTTTGAGTTTTATTGGTGACTACAGTTGAGTAGCTAAGGTGTTCTGTATTAAATCAAAAGATCTAGTACATAATTGTTTGGTTGACAATTTAAATTCGATTAAAAGAAAAACAGAAAAAAGGCTAAAAAGGTTAGGATGCGATAATGGCAAGGAGTATATTAATAATCATGTAAGTAATTTTGCAAAAGAAAAAGGTATATGGGTAATTCTGCCGTAAGTAGTTGTAACATTGTACCCGGCCAGCTAAGCACACGCACACCACTAGCCTGGGTACAATGCTACGTAAATACAACTGTGCGGCTTCGGCCTCTTTGATGCGACCATCGTACTCCAGCGTCGCAACACAAAGTGCCCCGAACAGCAGTTTATACTTCTTTCCTGATCAAATAACCGCCAGTGACTCACCGACAAAAAATCACTAGGGTACCCCCAAAGAGCCACTACTTGTGGAACCCGTAGCCACTAACCACGAAACCACAGCTACTGCCCGCTTTGCTCAGGGAAGGCAGGAAGTGCGCCTCGCGATCCGAGTTTTCCCCTAGCCACGCGTCGCGTATAGCCACTAACACCGGGCCCCAGAAAGCTACTACCCTGAAGTGAGGGACACGGAAACGCATCGTTTTCACTATTACGTACGCTGCGCACACTACAGCTACTGACAACAACAGACAAAACGTACTAATTGGCTTACTCTTGACCTTCGATGCCAAGGGACTCCTGGTCGTGGATGTCGGCTCCGGCTTTAGTCCTCTTACCAACTCCCGCAGCCACCCGATCGCACCCAGCCAGCCAAGACCTTGAAGCTTTCTTTCCAGTCCCAAGACCCTTAAAAGAATACCCAAACCAGTCACGAGCCACACAGTAAACTTTCGATGCTGCTCCGAATCTCTTGTGATGATGAACCACAATAAAATCAACGTAACGGGAGATCACGAAAAATCGAACTGCCTTTTTTCAGCTACTTGTTCTTGCTCGATACCTCGGAAAAATCCCTACCAACAATCCTTGATCTATTGCCTACCGTCAATCAACGATTGCTGATGGACTATTTGTGCACCAGCACCCTCTTTTATTTATTTAATCATCCCTTCACCCTTACTGGCATAATAGTTTGACCGGCAAATCGTACCGGCGTCTCCACCGGTTTGGTCCTCACGTTCTAGACTGTTCCACTCCCTCAAAAGTAGAGGCACTGTCACGAGTAACATACCCGCCACTGACCAACAAGCTACACCTCCCATGCCTGAGTCGTGTCAGCGCTGCACAGTGGGACGAAACGGATTTTTTTTCGGAAATAAAATATCTCCAAGACGAATTAACCAATCTTAACGGTCTATTTTTTATCTACCAGTTTATTTAGTACATAATATAGGAAAAGTGGTCCAGATTCCAAACATTTCCTTTAACAGGGTAAAAATAACCCTCAAAGTTGACAAAATACCAAAAAAATTATTTAAAATTGACATTTTTTACTATAATTGTTATAAATCTCCAGAAATTTATTAAAAAGAGAAAAAGTGTGGTACGGGACACACAATAGATAGTGTAAGTATGTTTTAGGGGGTTAAAACAACCCTAAGAGTTGAGGAAATTATAAATATTTTATGTAAAATTGACATTTTTAACTATAATCAATTAATTCATATCATCCCAAACTACAATTTACATATGAAATGGAGATTGACAAGAGACTTAACTTTTTAGACTTGATGATAATAAGAAATTCTAATTATTTTAATTTTGACTGGTTTGAAAAACCTACTTCTTCCGGACGAATCTTAAATTATTTTTCTGGTCATCCAGTTAGCAATAAGAGAAATATTGTTTTTAATTTAGTTGATAGGGCGATCTTACGTGCCAGTACACGTTTTCACGGTGTAAATATTTCTAGGGTGAAAAACCTGTTGATAAAAAACAATTACCCTTTTAACTTTATTAATAAAAACATTAAGGTCAGATTAAAAAGACACAAATATAGTAATCATATCAGAAGCACTACAAACACCCACCCTCTCTGCAAAATTGGCATACCATAAATCGACAATAATTTTGAAAAAATTTCAACCATGTTAAAACCCTACAATATTCACACTTACTCTCTTATTAACAATAAACTGCAGCATATCGTCCGCTTAGGAAAAGATACAACGAATAAATATGAACAGACAAATGTAGTATGTAAGTTTTATTGTAAAAATTGTCCTGCGTCATATGTGGGTGAAACAAAGCGAGCGGCTGAGGTCCGCATTAGTGAACATATGAAAAGTAAAAACTCTGATTCCGTTGTTAGTGCACACCAAATCAATTTTTGACCATAAATTCAATTGGGATAACTTTGAAATCCTTGACAAAGAATCCAATTACAAAAAAAGAATTATTTTCGAAATGCTTTATATAAAACTTGACAAACACAACATCAATAGAAAGGAGGATGTGCTTTCCTTTATGAGAGCATACCTTCCTTTACTACGAAAGTTTAAATGTCCCGATCGAGTTCATCGCCCTTTACCGTCTACCTTTGCGGCTCCGCCTATATAAGCGCTGGCTTGTTGTTGTAATTTATTGTCAGTCGATAGCAAGACAGGTGACGAGTAAGTCAACCAAACTTACGAATTCTCGCGTACCTGCGGTAACAATTTACAACAAAATTTATTGTATTTTGTGTTTGAGCCTTCCAGATCACTCATTGTGTGTTTTTAATTTTTATTTTGTAGCCTGATGAGGCTGACGCATATTGTCAGCGAAACGTTGCGCATTAATAAATCAACGCAAGAAAATTTAAGTACACTTTACTTGTATTTATTTATTTTCTCACATTTCGCCCCCAACGGATCACTGATCACTTTGAATTTCCAAATTCACCGGAGGGCACTGATATATACTAACAAATTATAATCAATTAAGTGACAAAAAGTGTATTACGGTACACGAAATGAATAGTATAGGTGTGTTGTAAGGGGTTAAAAGAATCCTGGGAATTGATAAAATTTAAAATATTTCATTCAAAATTGACATTTCAGAGTGAAATTCAGAATTTAATGCGGCAAATTCCGCACTTTGAGTCGGAATTTGGACTTTAGATTTTATTAATTCAGAAACCGGCAACCTGAAGATGCACTGATCATACATATAAAATTGTTATAAGAGAAATGATATTGTAAGCCCTTTCTTTCAGTGATATATCTACACTATTCACAAACTTCAGAGTTTATTTTATGTATACT
The DNA here is from genome assembly GCF_000648655.2 of Copidosoma floridanum. The sequence goes on along the minus strand of NW_019379516.1, from coordinate 1,349,586 downwards.
CTTCGGAGCGCGCAGTGGCTTGGACGGCTAGGTCGTGGATTGGCACGCGGGAGACCGTGGCTCGATTCCCGGCCAGTGCGACTTTCGGGCAAGTACCTCTGTGATTCTCACATGTGCTTTTTCACCACGCAATGCTCCTCGAGGAGGGTTTAGGCGACCTTCTCGCAGCAAAAATTGCCTAATTTCCGTCTACTCCCTCCCAGTAGTGGGAGGCCTCCCATCCCTTTCCTTGTCCCTTTCCCAAGTGCTAAGTGCCCATAGTAGTGCCCTTAATAAAGGAGCCGGACGTAGAGCACTATAATATATATATATACACATTTGTTGGGTTACTCGGAAAATTGAGAATCATCGGTACACGTATTCAATATATCTATGTGTATAAATCTATTATTTTTGAAGAAAATCTGTTGCAGAGCATGTGCAGTTGATTGGCCGATGCGTTAGAAATCAGAGCTTCTTTTTTTTTGTTTATAGATTATTAATCTCGTTGAAATATTTATTTCGCAGCTTTATCGGGTAAATTCCTCTCATCTGCGCGCGTGCGCGCGACAGTACAAAGAAGCGAAGAAAAGCCGGTTAAGTTAAAACCTTTCGAAGCTCGTGAATTTGCGGACGATGGGGGAAAGGCGGAGGAGAAAGGGAAAATAAAATAACAAAAAATATGCATGTACAAAATAGAAAGGGGTGTGGGGGGTGGTAGGAGGGATGGACGGGAAAAAACGAGGGTCCGGGTGAAAAGAGAGAAGAGGAGAGCGCGAAAGCTTCTCATTATTTACCAGATTAGCGTAAGCTGAGATGGTCTTTACTCGGCTTTCTCGTTTATTCGGATAGCTTTCCGAAAGCTTATCGATATTCCGAGCGAGAAATGGACGACCCAAAGGGTTGGGGGAGAAAGAGGGGACGAGGAGGAAAAGGTGATGAAATGGACAGAGAGGGCCGATCAAGTAGTTTACGTTTATGAACATCCATCATCCACACCTTACGTACGTGCGATTCTCCTTTTCTGTCATACCTTGACGCACCAAAACCTAATGATGTACATGTTTTTTTTTTTTTTTTGGGAGCTATATGTG
>NW_019379516.1:1298869-1314426 GCF_000648655.2 Copidosoma floridanum | reverse complement strand
TGATTGTTCAGTTCTTAAATTTTAAAATATTTTTTGAAACCACATCCAACTAAAGTAGGTATACTCATTCCAACACTTATTGCACCACCTTTCTAAAAAATATCGTTTCATAGAAGGTATATTAATATTTTTAATTATATTATCCATCATACAATTTTATAGAAGTGTCACTTCTTACTTGGATACCCAAGCACCCACTGTACACTAGTTATGTTACTTCAATATGCCACCTAGCAGTCAATAGGCGAACTAAGAATTTTGGCCAAGCTTATTTCGGAGAGGTAAGATTCAACGGTTTTACCTCACAGATAAGAGCGTTTGGTTGGGGCACTTATCAAGCGTGCCACAAAGTAAACATTATAATTAGGTAAAAAATTTCTTTTAATCACCTTACAGGTATAGACAGTCAACTTTAATTTAAGTCACTTTTAAGTTATCTTTTATATATCTTTGTGCCATCTTTTCATTTTCTTTAGGTCAACTTTCATTTACCTTCAAGTTATTTTCAAGACAATGTCAGCTAATCCAAAAGTCATTTTGAATTTATCCTTCATACATTTTACTTCATGTCGATAAGACAACGTGGTACCATCTTTCAATCAAATCTGTATTAGAACAGGAAAGTTCTATCTCTCCGATAGCACAGTGGGTAGCCTACCTGTTTATCACTCAAGACCCGAGGTTCAAATCCACGTGAGGGGAAAATTGTTTATTTTAAAATTTAATTCAGTTCGGCCTCGTTCCAGTACCGGAACGAGGGGAGGGTAGCCTAGTACCTGTAAGAGTGGGATGGCCCCTAACCTGCTCTGTTTACCTACTAACCAGGTTTCTGACTTTATCTGACGTTTTAATATATTTGATCTTTTATAGTTAGGTTTTCGCAGGCATCATAGTACCGAGTCGGTGCTAACTAAAATAATTAATGATTTTAGAGTCACCATTAATAAATAATATATTACTTTGCTGACAGCTATCGATTTTTCGCGTGCGTTACATGCCACTGAATTTAACTTACTCTATAAAAAATTGTACAGGCTTGGCCTCTCCAGATTAGCTTGTGGATAATTGGAATCCTATCTCATTCATCGGTCTCAGTTTATTGGTTCTTTATTAGTTGCTCTTCAGTTGTTCTCTCTTCTTCAGTGCTTGGACCTCTGGTCCACATTTTTTGACTAGTTCTTGTAAGTAGGAGCATATTACATCTGATTATAAGAAGCTTAACATTTTGACATATCTGTTTCAGATCGAGTATCTTACTATCTTATTTCTTGCAGCTGTCTTCAAAAGTGGCCAGCCTTGATATTTGTATTCTCGGTTCTCGTTCCATTCAGGAGACAAATCTGGCTCTATGTAAGTTTCTAGTCTTGATCTGATTATGCCTGGGCCTGTTTTTGAATATTTGAATGATTCCTTTAATGTCAATAGTGCTGACAAATAGAACACTTTGCTAACCACTGTTCACGAATTATACAAGTTTTCCTGCCTTATAAAAGTACTATATGACTGTTGTTTTTACTTGTTCATTGATACATGTTAGTTTGCGTACACATTTTTTTCCTCGTATTTTACGATACTTAACATGCGTTCTGCGACCGTAACAGTATTATTGATTATTTGTAATCACTAACCGCGAAAACTACTAAACCGATTTTGCTGAAATTTTGCATACTGAGTCTTCATGATTCCGAGACGGTTTTCACATAGTTTTTTTCTTGAAAAAGTTAATAACAATAGCGATAAATAAGCTAAAAGTCTTGCTAAAATAAGCTAACTTTATACTTTAGTTCAGTAGGATCCGCTAGGAGGCGTCACGGTAAAATTGAAGCCGCACACAGCCGAAGATAGTCAAGAGTGGTTATGAGAAGCCCCATGTAGTAGACAATCATCGCAGTCAATCATCAACACCAAGAACATAAGAGTCCGTCGTGCAGCTGGGCATCCCAGCTACCGATGACACTCTTCATTCATGGACAAGCAGAATAAACCGGTTTTTACCCCAGACCCCAAAATAAACAAGTGCCACGGAAAACAGGAGTTCGGAACGTCAACGTTTCCGGTGGAATACCAGGATACGTTTCTACACTGAGAGATTAGTGGAACGCCCTCAGTTCTTCAGGTGGCGCGGCTGGGCTACCACGTACGTTGGGACGAGAGACGACCCAGAAAGGGGACGCCAGGCACTCCACTCTTGCAGCACAAGCAACGTGCCACAAGTATGGTGCTATTAACGTGCTATTGACAAGTACATTAGATGTTTCCACAGTAGCTCGCGTGCCGAGCGTCGAGTATAATATATTGTAATGCATACTCGACACGCATATGTGTATGTAACGCGCATAGATGCATACGTATATAGATGCATATATGTATATTATTGAATGTGTTTGTATGTATGCATGTTTATGAATCGTGTCGCTTTAAAATATATTAAAAATAATACAGTATGTTTTAAGGCTAATCAATTTATTCGAGGAGTAACATATTTTGTATTATTATTTGCCTCTTATAACGTTATTGTAAATGACACTGGTATTTTATACATTATAATGATTTACAATCTAGTTTTATACAAACTAAAAATCATAAAAATAAAAAATTAAAACTTATTTTTTATGATAATTTGTTTGAATAAAAATTTTCATTTTACAGTTTGGAGAGATAATTTTTTTGTGTAAATTACAGTTATAGGGTTAATATATATGAAAGTTTTTAGAAATTATATAAAACGTTTCGAATTTTCGTTACTTTAAAAATTGTTCTTTTTAAATCGACACCCTTTCAGCTTTTTTTTGCTTTTGTTCTGGATTTCTGAGACTAAAAAATTTATTACAAAAAAGATTAACCATTCAGAATCTTCATTATTATCCATAAGACACAAGTAACTTATCTAATAGGTAGTATAAATAGCTTGTGTCGTGGACATGTACTGTACCACGAACCGGAACAGATCATGCACTAGATACGAGGACAACTGCTGTACTGTATAGATAATACTGCTGCTGTACTACGGTGGTCCACCTAGAGTTCAAAGTGGCTCACTAGCTGTCCCACTGCCTGGATCGGTAGGCGTACGTTACATTAGGACTATATTCGACCGTGCGAAGACAGAGGGCGTTTCACTAATCTCTCAGTGTATACCTACTCCATACATAGAGACCATGGCGTATATATAGTACTATTAAGAAAGAAGCTATATCGTAAGTAAATACATATGGAGTAAATGCGGCGCACTATTGTCCACATGCGAGAGGAAGGGAGAGAAGGACGAGAGACAGACAAACGGATCCCCTAGGTGCAGCGTGGCGCAGCCAGCACTGGCTAGTATACGTACAGATAATATATATATAGATGCATATGTGCATGGAAGTGCTCGCTCGCTCACTTGCTTGCTCACTCGTTTCACGGGTTAACTCCCCATGTAAAGCGCACCTAAAAAAGTTTTACTTTAAAATTTATTGTTATGTTTTTCTTATTAAATTTTTAATTCTTACGTAGTTCCAAAAACATATGGGCAGTATTCACACTCAAGTTAGCTCACTGACCTGAAATAATTAAATAAATAACTAAAACTTTGTTTTTTTTTGCTAATTACTTTACATTAAATGAAAAAATTTTTACAAATCAATCTTATTACAGTGAGCGGCCCTGTATTGTTACTGAAACCATATTGAGTATGTATGTTTAGGGTTATTGGGTCTTTGAAGGGGAGGCAAAGGGGGGAGGCAGGTCATGTGATTTGCCCCATACATTTAACTATACAATATAAAAGGATATATGTATATATATTTATATATATACTGTGGGTGTGTGTGTGTGCATACATAGCATCCCACGTCAACTGTGCTGGTCAAAAAAAAGTTGAAGTCAAAACGTATGAAAATCGATAGTTCTTTCTAAAAAAACATTACTTCAATGTTTTTAGTTTTTTTTTTTCTTCAACAAAACCTTCAGTAAAGGTTACAAATTTAAAATACTTTCTATGACCTAATTGTAGCTAATTAGTTTGCTAAGAAATTAAAAAAAAAAAGGTGCCACTTTTTGTAGATGTTTTGACGTAGAATCGTTTAAACATACTTTGAAAAAAATTTAAGGTCATGTAACCACTCTTTTCAAGTTCTTAAGTTTAAATAATTTCTTTTGCAAAGGGTGACACGATTAAAAAAATTTTTTTTATATTTGAACCTCTTAACAGACTCTACTGTCATAATTTGTTTCGTAGTGGCCTTGAAACGAAAACAAGCACCAGTTAACGCTGAACAGTATGGTCATCAAATTTGACACTTGTAAGCTTAGGTTATAAGATTTTGCAATCAGATACTTATTTTACTAGAGTACATATGGGTTGCCAATAATAAGTGTGTAGTTAAGCTTTTGGAATTGAAAATGGCTAATCCAATATGGCGACGATTTTTGGAGAAATTCCAAAACAGTTATAAAAAACACTTATCGTATTTCTTATTTGATTTCGAGTAATAATTGTGTTTGTTTATTTCAATAAAATGCAATTATTTTAAGCAAAAAATTCTTTCAGCTTAATTATACGAATTCACGTCAGATTCAATATTTTCGATGTTTATTAATGTTTATGAATCCGGAAGAATAATAACAATACGTCTTTATTTGTGCAATGAACTTTGTAGGTAGCTGATATAGACATTAGTGTTAGATTATCTAAAATCAACATGGTGGCTTATTTTTGTTATGGAATTTGAATATGAATTCGTACCATGCTTTGGGTTAAGCTTTCGTTAAAATGTGTTTTGTGGTCTGCTGACAAAAAGCACAGTTATTAAATATACATTTTTAAAAGCTTCGATGGCTTAGTGGTTAGTATGCTAGAATTATAGTCGAAGATACTCGAGCGGTCGTACGTTTGAATCTCATGGAAAATTATCGAGAATTTTTTTCAGATTTTTTCGATGGGATGAGTATTCAGGGCGCTAAAAAACCTTTCAACCGGTTTTGAAAACTAATATTCGATTTTTCTGGTGATGTGTAGACCTCCAAGTACTTTCTCTCAGAAGGAAAGGCTAACACTTGGCCTGCTCACTGGATAAGGTCTCTGTTGGTTATAACAAGGTTGGTACAGCGACTTTGGATGGTTTATTGGAAATATCTTTCCATTAAATTTGATAATAGCTGGGGTGTGCTCGGGACAATCACTGCACCCTGTAAATAGTACCGAGAAGGATGGATGACTGAGTCGTCTGAGGGGAGTTTCGCAAGGAGCCCACACGAAAGACACACACATCGTGTGGTTAAGGCAAAAAGTTAAAAGCAAAAAAGGTCACTGATATGGCAAAAGCTAAAAAGTCCTAGAAATCGATAAACCTATACCAAATATACATTTTTTTGGACAACTTAATTCATCTAAGCTTGTAGACAGATATTAAAATCGATTGCTTCTTAAGAATGTAAAGTTTCTATTCAATTAAAGATATTATCTTTTAAAAAACTTTGAGATCTTCATAACTTGTAGATTTAGAGTATGTTATTACTCTTATAAATCTATTTTTCAAGCTGATAAAACAGTGTTTATTTTGAAAAGAGTTGATTCTATTACTAAAGTAAAACAAGCTGTGTAACTTTCTTTTATTTGATTTATATTCTTTAATATCAAAGTATGCGAAGTTGATGCTGGGCAGTGCAAAATCCTTATTTCTTACATTAGGTTTTTAAATTCAAAATATTCATGGACACGGAGGATCGAAGAAGGTTGCAGGCGATAATAATGGCTTGATATACAAGATAGCTGAACGTTTGTTATCAATATGAATTTATGCATGTACCTTCGACGAAATGTGGTCTTAATGCAATACAACAATCAATGCTAACAGATTGATTTTTCCTCCCTTTTTTCTGATTTCTATCGTAATACGTTTACAATTTCATCCGACGCACGCGGGAATCCCCCATATAGATATCCCAAATAATAACCGTGCAAGCGTTACGCCATAAGCGAGATGGATAATCTCAAAACAATAATACTATCATGCTTTCCCGAATCATCTTGACCAAAACAAGTGTCAATGTATCAACGACTCGGAAGCTTACGTGGTACGCACACAAACGACGCGCTTATGCATGCGTCTATCGAGCAATGGGTTACTTTCGAGTGAGCTATTGTGAATAAGCTTACAACGCAAAGATCAAAAATTAAATCGAGATTATAGAGAACTAAAAATCAAAAAATCAATATGCCATACTCTCTTGGCTGATCATTTGGTTCTCGTTACTAAAGAGATAACAAAATTTTATCCAACTATAAAATAAAGCAATTTGAGTAGGCTTAATTTTGTTATATAGCAAAGGTCAAAAATTAAACCGAGATTATAGATAACTAAGAATAACCAAATCGATATGCCGTACTTTCTTGGCTGACCATTTGCTCCTTGCAATTAAAGAATTAACAAAAATTTTATCTAACTATAAAATAAAGCAATTTTATGCTCACGACAATCAAATCCCGTGAAAATCAATTAAGTAACACACTTCAAATGAACCTGCTAAGATCACAGCAGAATTCTTAAATCACTATGTCACATATAACTTTATAATATAAAACGTACGCTACGTGACTTAACTTAATTATATTCAAGTAACTTCTGAAATAGCAGGTTAAGGAGAAGGTCTTAAAACGCTCACACTGATGCAAAAACTGGTGCAAGAGAGAAAGGGACCACGGAAGCCAAAGCACCAAGCGATCGAACACAGAACAGCGCAATGGAAATACGAGCGACACCAAGAAAACTGCCACGAGCGAATATCCCCAAGTTGCTTGTTGAGCGAAATCGGGGTCACCCTTAGATTGGTATGTTATGTTGGCTATTGTTTTACGTCCCAATTCTAAAAAGTCTTGCGACTTACGCTCCGTCAAGCCATAAAGGAATTTATTTACCTTACTTGCTATCTTAGTTTTTTCTTTTTTAACCCGAATCTAAAAACTGACCTTTTTACCTTTTTCGATCCCTTAGTATATTTCGGCCCCCGTCCCTCCGTCTTCATTCCTTACCTACGTAATCGCGATCGCCGATTCCCCTGTTATGCGTAACCAATCGAATGTCAATAAAAAAACTCTAAAACTGTTAAGATTAATGTTTTTTAAAGTAAGCAGGCTCAATCAGCACTTTGTTTAACTGTAGCTACCAGACCATCGCAGGGTCCCTTCCCATGTGCTGTGGGAAAAAAATTCCGTTTGGCGCGTATATTGTAATCTTGATAGTAATTTGCTAAATTTAAAACATTTTTAAAAAAAGGACTCCGTGATAGTTTAGGAGCGACAGTTTAACAAATTGCTGTTTGAGCCAGCTTAAAATCAAAAACATTGATCTTAACGCTTTAGAGTTGTTCAAATGGATAAGCAGTACTGATGTACTACCGAATATAAATTTCGCATACTCTGATTTTGAAGAATATGAATCAAACAAAAGAAAATTAAACAGCTGGTTTTACTCCAATGACGGAACCAAGTCATTGCAAAATAATCACTGTCTTATTATCTTGGAAAACGGATTCATAAGTGAAAAAAAATTCTCTGAATCTACAAGTTGTGAAGATCTCAAAATTCTTTAAAAAATATTAACACCTTTTTTGAATAGTAACTTTATAGCCTTGAGAAGCAATGAGTTTCAATATCTATTGTTAAGCTAAGATAAGTTAACTCGTTCAAAAAAAAAATATTTATTAACTGTGCATCTTGTCAACAAACCACAAAACATATGTTAACAAAAGTCTAACGCAAATCATGGTACGAATTCATATTTGAATTCTATAACAATAATAAAACACCATGTTGATTTTAGATAATCAAACATAAATGTTGATATTAGCAATCTACAAAGTTAATTGCACAAATGAAAACGTATTATAATTATTTTATTGATTGATTAATGTTACTAATTTAAATAAATAAGAAAGTTGTTTCAGAAGTTTATATTATTTGATTTATTATTGGCATACTGTTGATAATACATGCCAGTTTTCCTACCTTCTACGTTAATCTTGCCAGCGTTATAATGATGCGTATAAGTGCAAGTGTTAGCCATGTTCGTCCTTGACTAGATCACTGGCACGCCACACTGATCAGTTTCAACTATCGATCGCGGACAAAACGATTTCCTTCCTTTTTTTTCTATTCCTTGTTTTTCTTTCAAGTGCACTCCACGCTTTATAATAGAGGCACCAAGTATAAATTTTAACAGAAGGTTCAACTTGCTTGACATGGAGAAAATTGAGTATGAATGTATGGATGCAATATAGTTTGCACACACATACAAGCAAATACATAATTCTGCTCTAACCATCGAGTAAAGTGTTTAAGGTTGATTGACATTACTATAATGATTCTTACGGACTGCTAAATAGACAAAATATTAAATCTGACGAGAATTTGTATCATTAAACATTCTTGAATTTTTTGCTTTAAATGCATGCATTCAATCAAAAAAGTGCAAGACAATTTTTACTAAGAATTATATAGGAAATACAACAATACAATTTTGTTGAATTTTTTCAAAACTCATCCACCATATTAAATCAGCCATTTTAAACTCTGAAAACTAAACTATACTCTTATCATCAGTAGTCTTTATATTTCCTTATAAATTTAATATCTGATTGCAAAACCTTAAAACCCAAGCTAACAAGCGTCAAATTTTGTAACCATAATGTTCATCACCACCTAGCACCTGTTACCTTTTTAAGCTCACTACAAAAAAAATCATGAAAGTAAAGTTTGTTATGAGGTTCAAATAAAAAAAATTTTTTTTCTAAAGTGTGTCAAACTTTGCGAAGAAAAATAAATTTAACTTTGAAATCTAAAATATGGGGTAACATAACCTCAAATATTGTTGAAAATATCTTTAAACGATTCTATCTCAAAAAACCACAAAATTTGGCCCCTATATGTTTCCTTTTTTTGTTTCTTAGCAAAATAGTTAGAAACAATTAAGTCAAAGAAGATATCTTAAATTTGTAACCGTCACTGACGGCTTTGGTGTAAGNGGAACTTTCACGACGAGTAGCTTAACATTAAAATCTTTAGAATGCCTTTTTCATAGCTCTACATATTCATTTTTGAGAATCATAGCTGAATTAATTTATCATAAAGAAGTATGCACTTAAATACAGTAAACAATAATAGTTTGAATACTTCACGATTTTAAGATTAAACTGGAAAACTAGCATAAATAATTGGTCGATTTTTTAGAAAACTGTAGATTTTTTAAAGATTTCGCACTAAAAATGTATATGTTGATACTATTTTGAGGAGGTTGTCATGGTACAGTCAATTTCAAAATTGAATTTTCTTGTTAGAAATGTCTTTGTTGTGATTATTCTTAACAAAACAGGTAAATAATTTAAAAATTAGGTGTATGGAACAGAAAAATGCCCAAGAAAGTAAACACAAACGTTAAAACAACAAATTAACCTCACTTTCGCCTTGGACTGTACCACTATATAGGTATTCTAGTAACGTTGTAACTGGACTTTAAACTGTTATATTTTAAAAACGGTGAAGCTAGGCTTCCCTAATTTTAGTATACTTATTTTAACTATAATAAACCCTAATAATTTAATTTTTTTAAAGATTCTTAAGAAAATTTCAAAAGTTATGAGTAAAAACGTGCATTTTCCGATAAGTCCATTTAAAAGCATGTGTATAAGTGGCCAACGTCGCGATTTTATTTCTCAAAAATGGTGTATCTAGGCTCTTTGAAATATTAATATGTTATTTATGATACTGAAACATACCTATACAAATTTTTTTAGAAATTTCTTAAAACAATGAAATATCACAACATCCCCCGTAACTTGATCGAAGTTTTTGCTAGCAGAAATAGACCCAGACTCAGTTTTTACTAATATAGAAATTTGTAGTTAAAAAATTTTTTTAGTTCTCATAATTCCTGATTCTAAATAATTCATCACGTTAGAATAATAAAGAGTCTTTTTAGAATAATAGGNCCTTTTTTTTCTATTCCTTGTTTTTCTTTCAAGTGCACTCCACGCTTTATAATAGAGGCACCAAGTATAAATTTTAACAGAAGGTTCAACTTGCTTGACATGGAGAAAATTGAGTATGAATGTATGGATGCAATATAGTTTGCACACACATACAAGCAAATACATAATTCTGCTCTAACCATCGAGTAAAGTGTTTAAGGTTGATTGACATTACTATAATGATTCTTACGGACTGCTAAATAGACAAAATATTAAATCTGACGAGAATTTGTATCATTAAACATTCTTGAATTTTTTGCTTTAAATGCATGCATTCAATCAAAAAAGTGCAAGACAATTTTTACTAAGAATTATATAGGAAATACAACAATACAATTTTGTTGAATTTTTTCAAAACTCATCCACCATATTAAATCAGCCATTTTAAACTCTGAAAACTAAACTATACTCTTATCATCAGTAGTCTTTATATTTCCTTATAAATTTAATATCTGATTGCAAAACCTTAAAACCCAAGCTAACAAGCGTCAAATTTTGTAACCATAATGTTCATCACCACCTAGCACCTGTTACCTTTTTAAGCTCACTACAAAAAAAATCATGAAAGTAAAGTTTGTTATGAGGTTCAAATAAAAAAAATTTTTTTTCTAAAGTGTGTCAAACTTTGCGAAGAAAAATAAATTTAACTTTGAAATCTAAAATATGGGGTAACATAACCTCAAATATTGTTGAAAATATCTTTAAACGATTCTATCTCAAAAAACCACAAAATTTGGCCCCTATATGTTTCCTTTTTTTGTTTCTTAGCAAAATAGTTAGAAACAATTAAGTCAAAGAAGATATCTTAAATTTGTAACCGTCACTGACGGCTTTGGTGTAAGAAAAAAAAAAAAAAAAAAAAAACTAAAAAAATATTAGTAATATTTCTCACAAAAGACTATCGATTCCCATAGATATTGACCAAATCTATTTTTTTAAAAGTGCAGTTGACGTGGAATGCCCCATATGGGGAGAATCACGTCAACTGTCCTATCGCCGCAGTGGACAGTCCGCGCGGGCGTCAAACACGACGTTTTCAACTCGTCGTTTTGGTGTCAAAACTTTGATAAACAAATTATCTAAAAATATATTCTTACGTATTTTTTCCTCAGCTTTCCAGTGGTGGCATCAGTTTTTCGAAAATTTGCTCCCATAACCTCGAAAAATGCACTTGTTTGAAAAACACGTTTTATCTCCATGATCTTCAACTTTTGGAATTTTTTTGATAGTCTAGATCGAAAGATGAGACATTTTTACGTAGATATCGACAATAAAAAAAGAGGGGTTTTTCGTTTTTATAACGTATTTAAACGACGAACGAGACGATGCGAGCCGCGGCGGCCGGGCCACGCGCGGCAGCAGCGCGTCCGCCGTGTGTCGTCTGCTACGGTGAGTCTGTTTGGCTATATAATATATAATGTAGTAGTGGCGATGTAAACAACAATTAGTTAACCAGGGTTTACAATGGATAAATAATAAATGTTTTGATAAAATTTATTCATATATACAACAATTTTATAATAAAGAAATAAATAATGATTAATATTGATTAAATATTAAAATTCCTTCAGCTTCTAGCGAATCTAATAATAATCTTCGAAGTTTTCCGAAATTGGGACAATCTAAACATTTTCCTAAAAAACAATTTTCGGAAGGATTGTCGCAAACAATGGCGTTCAACCAGTCTGTGGAATTTTTAAGAGGTGTTGCCGTGGATTTCGTTCATTCTTTTAAATTTAGTGCATCTAGCATCAGTTTTACGTTTTCGTGATGCACGAATACGCAAATGTTATGCGTACCACTACTTCTGGCTAAGATACAGTGAGGAGGTCTGAGCTATACGAATTTCGTGAGACCAACTTTGACATTTTCATGCTCTTCTTTAAATAAAATGAATAGTTCGTTCAAATTTCCAAGTAATAATCGTTCTTGTACATGAACACGTTGACCATTATCCTGTTTCACAGAAATATAATCTTTTAATCCAGTCATCAAGCGGCTGAGATTTTCACGCTCGTAAAAATTTTTTACGCAGACCTCAACATCAGCAGATAAAACTTTTCCTTTTTTTTATCGGGCCATGAGAGTATACCACGTTCTGCAACTAAATTTAAAGCTTGCCTAGCTTCTCTATCTGTGCATACAAATTCTTTCATAAGCTCTCTTCGGTTCCAAAATTTCGGGGCGAGGGTGAGCAACGTGATTCTCTCTTGCTTATCGTTAGATGATGCAAATTTCTCCTTCCGCCGCGGCTCGCATCGTCTCGTTCGTCGTTTAAATACGTTATAAAAACGAAAAACCCTTTTTTTTTATTGTCGATATCTACGTAAAAATGTCTCATCTTTCGATCTAGACTATCAAAAAAATTCCAAAAGTTGAAGATCATGGAGATAAAACGTGTTTTTCAAACAAGTGCATTTTTCAAGGTTATGAGAGCAAATTTTCGAAAAACTGATGCCACCACTGGAAAGCTGAGGAAAAAATACGTAAGAATATGTTTTTAGATAATTTTTTTATCAAAGTTTTCACACCGAAACGACGAGTTGAAAACGTCGTGTTTGACGCCCGCGCGGGCCGTCTACCGCGGCGTTGGGACAGTTGACGTGATTCTCCGCATATATATATATATATTTATTGACATGTTTCTCTCTCTTTTTTTGTGTGTGGGTGTATGTGTGTGTGTGTGATAGAGAGAAAGAGAGAGTTTAACAAACGACAAAAATACATTATTAGTAATTATGTAACGTAAGTAACTAAAAAAACTTGCTTTGAAAATTGTATTAAAGAAGTGCGCAAACATAAAAAAACTTGTATACACATAAGACACAGCAATAATAAATTAGTAGAAGAAACGGGAACATGGCACTTAAAACCACCCACTTTTCTCGAACTGGAAATACTTTACAATACAAACAACATAGCACGTACTCCACCTTATCACAAACATACAAGTCAAATAGGGAACACGCTAAGGACGTCGGTATCGCAGCCTCGGACGTGCTACATACGATACCACATAGATATGCGTCCGTGCACTCATTCTTGCCTGGGCCATAAAAGGTAGAAGAATAGTAAAGAAAAATAATAAGAGAGAAAGTACGAAGCAAGGGACAGTTACTAAAGATTTACTAGAGACACAAGAGCGAGAGTATATATAGTGAGTTAAAACATTTCCTCACTATCCTTAAGATAGTGCAATCGCGAGCTGGTTTGTTTTATCTTCAATCCGTAATAAGTTTGATAATTGCATTATTTCATATCAACATTACAATTGTTCCAATTTTTAAATGAAGTTCATGAAGAAATAAGTCTTGTTAAAAATTGCTTCGAAATTAAGTAGAAAATTCATATAAATATCACTATCAGATGTATCATCACCTTTGTAAGTAACATTTTCTATGCTGTAATGTGTTCTAATTCCTCCTCTTACATTATTTAGAATTTTAGTACACAACAAATAAGTATATTTTTCATGAGAAGTAAGAATAAACGTTATTTGTTGAAAATTTGACATATTAAAAAAAAAAATCGGAACAAACGCTAGTTGTTTTCCGTTCATTTAGCTCTTGCAATGATATGATTTTTGGTTCTTCAATATCTAATAATAATTTTGTAAATGTTTAGTCAATCGAAGGCTAATTTGACAACTTTATGTAGTCTTCTTTAACTATGAAAATTAAATTTAGCTGTAACAAAGCATAATTTTTTTCATCTGTTTCAAAATCTTGAATAAAAATTATTTTAATGTTTTGCATAAATTTTTGCCTAAAATATCTTTAGACATTAAAAACTAAGCAAAAAATTTTTTCATTTCGCATTGCAGCATGTTATGTACATTTTAAAAATAATATGAACTAGGGAATCGTTGCTTACTAAATCTGAAGCAATAACGACGTCTTTAAATGTACTATAAAGTATTCCGTTGACTGTTCTTAACATTTCAAAAGATCATGCTCCATTATTGCGATTCAAAATTAGTTTTAAAAAAAGCTCAAAATTCTTAGGAGACACCATGTTAAAACGATCTATTATTGAATTACTTTTAATGTTTTTCGTCTCACCCGAGTTTTTGTTACTGAATTAAAACAGTAGTATTTTAAAATATCAACATAGCAAATTCCGTTTGGCAAAATTTTGGCAAAGATTTTTGAATGAAAAAATTTAATTGTTGCAAACGTAGAAGAATGTTTTAACCTTCTTTGAGTCTGTATGATAATAAATTAAATCAACTGTTTAAACGATGAAAAAAAAACATTTATAATTCAAAAATTCAGGGTCTAGTTTGTCACCTCACATTTAAATCTCTTTTAAAAAATTCTCATAATTATTTTTACAGTAAATTATACATATATAATGATTAATTAGTTGAATTATAATCGTCCTCCATGTTAACACCAAATAAGAAAACTAATTAATGATCACTTGAAGACCAATAAGTAGACACAACCATCTTTTTGTAAGGCAACGTTTCACTGGCTTAGATTTTGCCAGCCTCACCAAAATAACTAATTGAATATCAACACACAAATTAACAGACAATAAAATACAAAAGTTTTATAACATAATAAAAAAAATTAATTAATTAACAGGCTTACCAATTATTACCAGCAAATTGGCGCCACTGAAATAGTGCGAGTGAAAATTCACTATAGTGTCTATCACTATCACGTCTACATCGAGTAATGGTCTGACAGTGTCTGGGCATAACGACTGACGACACAACGACAATAACAGACATCAGAACGCACGGTGCCTATTAATATTTGACAAAACTCGCCACAATGGCGAATACACTTTACTAAGCCTATTAACGTTTTCTTTCTTATTCAAAGTACTTTTATTTCAGTTAATGAAAATCATCTTTGATAACACTCTTTTATCGTAGTAGGGTTCTTTGTCACATATATTTATACAAAGTTTCAGTTGAAATTGTGTCTAAAATTACTAACATGCTCAGAAACAACTAAATCATATTTATATTCCTTAAAATGTTCATAAATACGATGTTGTAAAGCTCGTTTCGTTTGACCAACGTAACTAGCGGGACAGTTGCCAAAAAAAACGTATACACTACCTCTGTTGTATTCTGCTTTAAGGTTTTGCCTTTACTTAATGTAATGATATTACTAAGATGTTTAGGAATCGATGAAAAAACACGGACATTATGTGGCTTGAGGCTGTTATTAAATTTTGAAAAAAAATTGATTATTGACAAATGGAATGGGTATGGTAAGTTTTGAAATATGATCATGAGGATATAGAGAAACTGAATTACGAGAAGGTTTATCAGATAAAACAGAGATACAGTATTTGATCGTCAATGAATTTTTTTATTCAGTACATATATAATGACTTCACTTCTGTAGAAAAATGTTTGCCACAGTAGCTTGTTTTTAAATTTTTTGTTTTTTGTGTTAACATTTTTATTTGACTCTATTACATTTTTTGACTTATTTTTTTTTTTAATGTCATTTTTTATTTCATTTTACTAATTGTGCCACTACAAATTTTTTTTTTTTATTAGGAATTGTAATATTTATATTATCTTACAA
>NW_019379516.1:1273680-1298671 GCF_000648655.2 Copidosoma floridanum | reverse complement strand
ATTATAAGTTTCATCTCTTTTCATAAAAATGTTTGTATACAATATACGTAACTTTTTAAAGTAAGTAATAACGTGATTCATGATTTTAAGATAGAGTATTATACTTCGAGCTGAACTTCTGGCTTCGTACCTTACAGCGTAAGTAAAGGATTATAATTCGTTAATAACAAAGTCTGAGCAACGCTCTAATATTTTTTTTAGCCCTCTTCAGACATTTTCCACCACTCCCTTCATAATTATTTCATCTATACAATTGGTTGACACATTTTCATAGCACCCTTCAGGTCGTACAAAACCATACTGAATTTTTTTTCTTGTAAATTCTCACTACGTTTCAAAATTGCACTGTTGAATATGTATAAAAGCATGGTACAATATTTTTATGATAAATTAAAAAAAAAAACAAATAATCCTGTAGAATATTTGAACCGTGGATTTCACTGGTAGCCGTATTTACCATAAAAAGGTTTAAATTATCTGTTTTTCTTTATGAAAATATCATAAATATTTTAATAAAGTTTATAATTTAATGTTTAAATATAACAAATTGAATTTTTCGAAATAAATAAATCCTTTTAGAGAAATTTTTTTTAATAATGATATTTGATAATACCAAACAGAGTAAGCAAAAATGATATAGACGTATTAACCTTATTACGTCAGAAACCAATATTTAGATAACAATTTCTCTGATTTTATACATTCATTCACTTTTTTAATAAACTCTGCAATAGTATCATGTAAAATTTTACACTTTCGCAAATGTGTGATTTTATCTTTTTAAAACTTTTTATCTACTTCCGATAAACTAACGTCAACAATTTCTTCCGAAACAGTATTTATTATTCCCAATTTATTATCTCATTCTATTTGAATATAAATTCTATTTTCATTTTTGCATCTTAAATATCCGACGCATGATTGACTGTGCAAATATTGTGGTTTCCTTAAATATAATTTAGCATTATTAAAACTTTTACCTTCAGATTTTTTTACAGTCTTGGAAAACGCTTAGACGAAGAAAATGATTTTTATAAACTTTGAATTAAATTTCTAAACAATATTGATAAGGGAACTTCGCAAAAACATTATTAAAAAATTGTAACAATTATTATGTTGATATAAAAAAATGCAATCAATATACTTATAAGGAATATTAGACATTATAAACAAAAATTTAACTTAATAGAAATAAAGTAAAAACCGAAAGAATTTCACCTTATTAAGAGTAGAGCTGAGAGGGGCTCTTTAAAATAAGCGATAGGGCTGAGGGGGGAGGAGAAGGTTTTTTTGGAAATTAAACCCAACAATCATGAGGTAAAAATCAATAGAATTTCACTATATTTAGAGGGGGGCTAAGGGGGCTGAGAAGGGACCGATGAGGGTAGTGTGAAATGATACTCTTAAATCACTGTATAATATAAGAATATGGGCAAGTTCTCTATCTGACGCTGTGACGTTGAGGTAACTTATTTCTTCCCATGTAACCGCAGCCTTTAATATGTATGTATGTAATAGGTTTGTTTCGGGATTAGCTTACAGGTGTTTGGATCGTTGACAGTGTAAATATGTTTAGAACAACTAGGTGTATACATTTAATTCTTGTGCTTGGCAGTTAAAATAGTGAGTAAGGGCTGTTGGGTAGCCAAAAAAAACTGAGGGGCTAGCATATTTTTTAGCTATGTCGAAATAACGTAAGAAGCGATCGAATTTTCCCTTACTTTGTAGAGGGAGCTATTTGTGACAAACTTTTTGCTGTGTGAGGGCTGTGGGGAGAGGGGGGGTGTTGTGTGAGGGAGAATTGAGACTGCCCTACAGAAAACAATTATGTAATCTAGGGATATACACACACATATATAATTTTTAGTTATAAAATATAAAGAATTAGAACACATACGGGCTATGCGTATTTAATTAAAAAAATTTTTTTTGGACATTTTATTTTTTTTTATATTGTTTTCTCATTCTGTTTGAATCATGTATTTTCTGCAAATGGAAAAAGTACTTTAGACAGAAGCAACGTTTATCTGTGGTGTAAAATGTTTTTAGAGGCCTGTAAAATGTAAACTAAGAAGGGCGTGCCAGACACCCGAACACGTCAGCAATAATAGAAAACATTGAGAAAGTAAAGAAAATAGTAACTTAGAGAATTATTTCCCATGCAGTTGCCCCTTTGTCCCAAAGTAAATAAATACTGCTTTAAATTTAGATATGGAGCATGACTGTATTTCAATGAAAATCTAAAACTGCCATTATTTAGACATCCGTGAGATGTCCTATTCAGGGCAATAGAAGTGGAAAGATAACAAACAATTACATTGCACCAAATGCGTAAACAAAAATCAGTATAACATGGCTTGTGGATAATAAAACAATGTTAAACAACAAAACTGCAAAAAATGCATGGATAAAATTTTTGTAGAAAGAAGACATCTTAAGGATGTCAAAATATTATCAGTTTGAGCTTTTTATTGAAATACAGTCATGCTCTGTATCAAAATTTAGAGTGGTATTTATTTTAAGAAAAAAGCACTGGCCAAACGTTGAATCACTGTAATAAAAGCTGCTACAGACTCATACATATTGGTTCAGGCTATTTAACTTTAACCAATGATTTCACCATGACATACATTTAAGCAAAATTCGGGCCAAAATTGCTGAACTTGGTATAACAACAGCATTGCGTTAATATCGCTTAAAAAATGCGAGACTTAGTTAACGACGACTCAATTTTGCTTCAGAGAGTCATCATTAGTAATGACTAATGGAGTTATGATTATGAGTAGAAAACAACACTTGATTATAACAGGTGAAACTGCCGCATCAGCAAAGACTACAAAAAGTGTGACAGGTGTAAATAGATGTAACTCTTTTGATAACAGTTTTCTCCAATTCTAGGGATGTAGTGCAAAATAAATATTAGCCATAAAAGATTATTGTCAATATAAAACTTAATATGCTACTCTTCAGCGCGATTTGGGCGGAACAATCTACCGAAAACGCCTAGATTTGTGGAAAAACAAGAATTACTTTTGCACTTCGATACCACCCCTGCGCAAACATCACTACTTGTACGCAAATTGTTTGTCAAAATCAATGCTGTAATGCTGCCTCAGTCACTGCATTCTGCAAATCTGACTGCTTCTGACTTTTTTTAGTTACTTTAATTTAAGGAGCCCATACAAGGAAGACGCTATGCCACGATGAAAGAAATAAAGACGTCATCAGAGAATGAGCTAAATAAAATTAGACATAAATAGTTTGCTCAAGTGCTTCAAGAAACCTTAAACCCGATAGCATTAGTATATCATATAAGAGGATGAAAACTTTAAGGGTATAACAATAT
The DNA here is from genome assembly GCF_000648655.2 of Copidosoma floridanum. Next base: position 1,295,325 of record NW_019379516.1, on the reverse strand, counting down.
TTATGAATGAATAATTATTTTTATAACCTCTCTTAATACGTTCTCAAGGTACAAAATGCAGGTTAAGCAAGATTATTCGTAACGCTCTTCAAAAAGTGGAACCTAAATCATCAGGATTGAAAATGTCTTCACATTTGAAATCTTTTGTTATTGTTTGTAGTCTTTGTTTCCAACCGACATATGTATCGTTATTTACATCAGCACACTTCCCACAGCTTTTAAGAAATTGAATCATGTGCCTTTTCTAAATCTGTGCAACTAGCATTTACTAGCTCTGAATTCTTTATGTCCTAAGCTTCAGACATATTGCTTAGTTTTTTCTTGCAAAATCAGTCCTGATATTTTAGCATTTTTATCGAGGCACTGTTTTAACTATTCTACGGTAGCTTCCTCTATGCTAAGATTTTCAGCTTCCCTTTTTCTTTCAGGTAAACAGTCACTTCTTTAAAATCTTTTCTAAATTTTATCTTTACTCTTCAAAATAGTCGACAATGTGCTACTAAAAATATCAGATTCCTCTGATACTTCTTTCTATTCTTTAGGTTAAACTCAACAGCATCGATAAGTTTAACTTTTTCAACAATACTCAAGCACTTCGATTTTCTGTAAAAACTTGTCATTACGGCAAAAAGGTTGCCAGTACTAACAATTTCTTGTACGTAACCACACTGATATTCATACCATCACATTATTTATATTTTTTTCTACTGGGTTACTGCGAGGGGCCGCCACTCACCACCTATGTGTGGGGGTGTATTGCCACACCCATTTCCAAACCTTTTTCCTCATATCCTACCTAAATCCATGAGCACAGTGGTAGTATCTCCAGTGGAACATCTAGCCAGTTAAGCTGACACTCTCGGCACCAATGAAGCATCGGGTCCACTCTCCACTGTGTAGCCTTTCCCCGGAGGAGACTCCATTATTCCAGGACGTCCACTTCTCGCCGGTTAAGCCAGCACTCTCTGCCGTAGTATCGGATCCAGGCTAATTAGCATCTCCAGAGAAGCCCCATGTTTCAGGAACCACTCCTCACCGGTAGGACCGGCGATCCCTGCTCGACGCCACAGTGGGCTTAAAAGCCCAAAAAATGCTCAAAATTCGTGCTTCCAATGGGTATTCACTCAAATCAAACAATTTTGGGCTTATATTATTCGTGAGGTGATATTCTACAATGATCCAAGTCCCTCAGAATTGTAACGACTTTATATATATATGTTTTTTAGGTATATACAGAGCAAATTTTGATAGTCAAAATACTCTGGATATATAAAACGTTGTTTAAGTAGATTGATTTGTACAAATATGGGTATGCAGGGGTTTTTGGGTTCGCTGATCACCAATCTAATGTCAGAATGGCCAATTTCAACACAGCGGATCCAAGATGGTGGCGAAAATTATCAAAAACAACTGATTTGTACCAAATTTAGTATTCAGGAGGTTTTTCGGGTCGTTGATCACGAATTCGGAATTGAGTTAGCCAAATTCAAGATGGCGGAGCCAAAATGGCGGCAAAATTAACCAAAAATCAACCGATTTGTGTCAAGTTGGGTTTACAAGGTAATTATGGATCGTTGATTACGAATCCGTGGTCCAATTAGCCAAGATCGAAATGTTGGATCCAAGATGGCGGTGAATGTTATAAAAAATCAACCAATTTGTAAAAATTGCAGTAAGATTCAATTTACTATATTCCAGAAAGCCCAAAAACGGCTAAAATTCCTACTTTTTACAAACTCTTACTCCATCCACCTAATTGTAGGCTTATTTTGTTCCTTAGATAATAGACTAAAAGAATCCATTTCTCAGGGTTAAAAAAATCTGTTCAGTATATGCAAATGAGGTGTATGTACATATATATACATAATCATGGTAAATTCGGAAAATCAACTGGCTTTCTATCGATAAAGACAGAATGTAATGATAAACGTTTCAAATATAATAATAATGCTCGAAATAATACATAACTCGTTCCACAAAACAAAACCGTTTTTTTAAAATGAGTATCTTTTTTCAGAATTAGACTATCGTGGCACTCTTTTGTGATAAACCCTGTCAAATAAAACCAGCAACGATATTTCCGTAAGATCGACTCATGGTTTAAAGTCCAAGTTTTCCGTGCGGGAATCTTCGATAAGGGTAAGGAAACTCTATTGTGTGAAAATTTTAGCAAAGCTACAGCTGATATCTCTGACAAATTTGTCTCAAAGAGTAACGTCAAAGTTTTCTGTGCAGCAACGTTTCATAACTTTTTTTTACTTTTTCTTCGTCGCAGGAAAAGTTGTCATATAAAATTTGTTCTATAAGCAGAGCTCGAGGCCCATTCTCAAAGTTTTTAGTGCAGGGATCTCTGACAACATCTTACTTTACCAAAATAACTGTTAGATAAAACCTGTTACTTCAGATTTTTAGCTGTGCTTATCTTATATCTTTGATAAGATCGACTTGTGGTCTAAAGTCAAAAAGTCCAACAAGGGGATCTTTAGTAGCGTATTTTTTCGCAAGAATTTCAGTCTGACAAAACCAATTTTTTACTGATTTTTAGCAGTACCTAGCTCACACCTCTGTAAGTCTGACTCGTGATTTAGAGTCAAAGATTCCCGAGCGAAGATCTTTGATATCGTGTATATTTGTAAGAAACATTGTAAAACAAAATTTTTAGTCGTGCCTAACTGATATAGTTAATGAGCTTTACTCAAGGCCCATTGTCAAAGGTTTTTATGTGGGGATCTTTGATAGTATGTCTGTCTGATAAAATCAGTTCTTGCTGATTTTCAGCAGTACCTAGCTTACACCTGTGTAAGTTTGACTTTTTGTTTAAAGTCGAAGTTTTCTGCACAGAGACAGCTTTCAGTGCCTAAAAACTTATGTGAAGTAGCACGGAAAGTTTCTCTTGGCTACGAAAAATATATACATCATAATGAGATACAATTTTACTGTATTCGTAACCTTTACAAAAAAAAAAACAAATGACAAAGTTTGAAATCCAAGGTCCAGCAAACCGTTCAATAATACATTTCTTACTATTTATTAAACTGAATTATTTTTTAAACTCACTGTGTATATTAAAATTAGAGGAAAGATCATACAGTGCTGTCGATTTTCTGTATAAGTCCAGACATTTAGCCAGATAATATGCCAGTCATGCAGCCAGACATTTAGCCATAATCTTAGCCATGCATTCAGACGTATATCCAGCCACACATTGCGTCATACTTTAAGCCACACTTTAAGCTATACTTTGAGCCATATATCTAGCCATACGTTTCGCCACACATCGTCCCGTACTTGGAGCTCGATGGATTAGAAATTAAGTATTAGGCTTTTTTTCAAAGATTATTACAACCAAATAGTTGGTTATAACTTTATTGCGGAAACTGTAGGAATTTTATTCTCGAGTGAATAATGTTCTGTTGACAGAATTTTAGTATGATTTTCTAATATCTTGTAACTGCCGAATGACAGTTTAAAAAAGTCATCAAATTTTAAAAGTTAATATTTCTAATTACCGATAATCGTCCTGAAAATTGTTACATAGTGGTTGGGGAGGGGGGGGGCAAAGTCAAATGGTCATTTTGTATATGTATACATGTCTTCTCTCACGCGGCACTACAGTATCAATTAGTAAGGTGTAATCTCTCCATCTGCTTGTGTCACGAGCAGTGGACTCAGTGAAAACTTAAACTAAACTTCAATCTAAATGTAGAGTTTTTAATTGTGTCGTCCTATTTACACTGTTTGTATGTATGTATGTATATATATATATATATATATATATATATATATATGTATATATCTCGCTATATTTTTTTAAAAACTCTACACATCCCAGTCTTTTTAATTTTCTAGAAACGCTACGATTTATGGATTTACTTATTAGTAACTGTTATGATTTTAAGCTGCCTGCAATCATCTATGTACTTATATGAATAAAAGTATGGCACGAAGTATGGCTTAATGTATGGCTAAAAGTATGGCTTAAAGTATGGCTCAAACTATGGTTATAAAATTGTGACTAAATGTATGGCTAACAGTACTGCTCCAAATATGGCACGATGTATGGCTTCAAGTATAGCTCAAAATATTGCTAGAAGTATGGCTCAAACTATGGCTAAAAGAATAGCTCCAAGTATGGCACGATTTCTGGCTAAATGTATGTTCTTAGAGTATGGCTCAAAGTATGGCTCAGAGTATGGCTCAAAGTATGACTTAAAGTCTGACTCAATGTCTAGTTGAATGTATGGCTAAATTTATGGCTAAAAGTATGGCTAAAAGTATTGCTCCAAGTACGGCACGATGTATGGCTACACGTATGGCTTAAAGCATGGCTCAAAATATAATTATTAATTTGCAAGGCATAAACAGGTTAATAGTACTACATATAATTCAGTTGTTAAACTGTAGTATTCAAAAAATCAATTGGCTGAGATCATTTTGCTAAGAGACTGGCTTAAAGTACTACTTAAGCTATGGCATAAAGTATGGCTTCATGTTTAGCTGAATGTATGGCTCAAAGTCTGGCTAAATGTATTCGTAAAAGTATGGCTCGAAGTAAGGGTGAATGTATGGCTTAAATTACGACTTAAAGTATGGCACAAACTATGGCTATAAAAGTATGCCTAAGAGTATGGCTAAAAATACAGCTACAAGTATGGCACGATGTCTGACTAAATATATAGCTTCAAGTGTAGCTCAAAATCTGACACAATGTGTGGCTGAATGGTGGCTGAATATACTGCTAAATGTATGGCGAAGTATGGTTAAATGTTAAGCTCAAAGCACGGCACAGTAAGTGGCTGAACATATAGCTTGAAGTATGTCTTAAAGTTAGGCTAAATGTATGGCTTAAAGTATGGCTAAGAGTATGGCTTGAAGTGTGGCTCAAACTATGCCTACAAAAGTATGGCAAAGAGTATGGCTTGAAGTGTGGCTCAAACTATGCCAACAAAAGTATGGCTAAGAGTATAGCTCCAAGTATAGAACGATATGAGGCTGAACGTATGGCTTAAAATATGCCTCAAAGTATGGCTAAATGTATGGCTTAAAGTATAGCACAAAGTATGGCTCAATGTGTGGCTAAACTTGCAGCTGAATGTACGGCCAAAAGTATGGCTGAATGTCTGGCTCTATTAATTAAATTAAATATGCCTAGCATATTGTCTGGATAAATATCTGGACATATACAGTTGATATCAATAAGTATTTAATACAGTACGTTTGACTAATAGTTGTAACTGTTTAATAGTGAAAAATTTAAACACAGTGCTGGATCTCGGACTTAAAACTTTATTATTTGTTTCTTTTGTACAGGTTAAGAACACAGTAAAATTGTACCAAATGATGATATAATTCTTTTTCGTAGCCAAAAATAACTTTCCACGCTAATTTACATAAGTAAATGTACTGAAAGCTGCCTTCGTGCAGAAAATTTTGACATTAAACGTAAAGTCAAACTTGCGGGGGTTTAAGCTAGGTACTGCTGAAAATAAGCGAGAACTGGTTTTATCACACAGTGATTGTTGCAAAAAAAACACTCTATCAAAGATCCCTAAACGGAAAACTTTCACAATAGTCCCCGGGCTTTGCTTGAAGAACAGATTTTATTTTACAACTTATCCTGCGACGAAGAAACAGTATAAAAAAAGTTATGAAACGTTACTGCACAGGAAACTTTGACGTTAATCTTTGAGACAAATTTGTCAGCGATATCAGCTGTAGCTCTGCTAAAATTTTCACATAATAGAGTTGCCTTACCCTTATCGAAGATTCCCGCACGGAAAACTGAGACTTTAAACCATGAGTCGATCTTACGGAAATATCGTAGCTGGTTTTATTTGACAGGGTTTATCGCAAAAGAGTGCCACGATAGTCTAATTCTGAAAAAAGATACTCATATCAATATAACGGTTTTTCTTTGTAAAACGAGTTATGTATTATTTCGAGCATTATTATCATATTTGAAACGTTTATCATTTATTATTAATCATTTAGCCCTCCAGATTTTGACCTCAAACGTTCATCTTTTGTTTTCTTCCACATAACACACGTTATTAAGCTTTTAGTTTTCATTGACTAATGTAATATTTGTGCCTTATAATTCAACTATTAAAAATGACGTTCGAGAAACACTTTGAAAATAGTTTAATTCATACAGTTTATAAGTTTTTAAAAAATTATTCTTGTAGCATCAAATATTTTCAATGTTTTTTCATATTGAATTCAATTATAAATAAAACAACTCAATTACGGGAAAGTTTAACGACGAGCCTCGAGTAAAGCTTATCGAAGAAATAAGCTAGGCACTGCTGAAAATCATATCAGACAGCGTTTCTCGATAAAAAAACACGCTTTTAAAAATTAGACGCATGATTATCTATCAAACCACAATAGTTGCAATACTTATAAATCTTATATTAGTCCTTATAACTTAAAAATACCATGTTTTCATTATTCTTTAAAAGAACAGTTGTAAGGACAAAAGTATGACGTCACAAGAGATAGTTATTTGTCATAGAATAACTTGATCTTGTGTCTGAAAATCAGCAATTATGGCCACAGGAAAAGATTCAGGATAACACAGGATCTACACATAGTAGGTTTTGGAAACTGGATGATGAAGTGGTGGTGAAGTCAAGATTCGAGCTCACTGTACCTATAAGCAATAGCGGAAATAAAATAGTTAGAGGACTTTACATGTAAAATCCATTCTTTATTCGCAAATGATTAATCTTATTAACTACAGCATAGATGCCACTAATAATAATGTTAATAAATAATCCACATGTAGCTGCAAAGTTGGGTCAGCTTATCAATTTGAATAAGAATAATTGTGACGACTTATATTAATGAATCTGATTGAGTACTTTTTCGGCTATCTATAGTTAAAAAATTATAAAGACAATTATGTATCGGTTGATTACGATAAGAACTTTCTAACACTAGAGGCTATTTTTTAGTACCTAGACATATATCTACTATGTAAGACAATAATGCAAATGAGCTACGCTACAACTGTCTAAACTACAATTATCTCATATCGCGTTCATTGATCGTCAAGAATCGTAGATGAACTCGACATAACCCTTTCCGATCAGATCTCTTATCATCGAGCGAGCTATATTTATTGGCTGTACTGAACTGCGCTGCCTGTAAAACTAACCTTTTCCAAAATCAGTGACGTAAATAATTATTTCCTCTCAAACTAGCTATTTTTATGTCTTGCGTTTACGGTTACTTTTGTTCATAAAAGCATAAACTATAACATATTAAAATTTGAAACCATGTCATTGGGAACCACAATCCTATTGGGTTGGTGCGGCGTCCTTTAAGGCTCCAAGACGAAAACAATATCCGTTACAGTATTGGCCTGTAGTTGTATATCTCTAGATTAATACATCAATTTTACAGTAACAGCTCATAATTTAAGCCAATTGCCTATGCCATTGCTTATAAGCTTATAGTATAATCAATCTATTAAATCTGTCTTCTTTCAATAAAGTCAGCTTTTTTACTTCTTATATGATTGGAGTAAGTTGTATCCAGCATGTAAATATAATTAGTCTACATTCAATTTCATGACAAGAAATCTTATTCGTTGTATTTATTGTTAGAATCGTAATAAAATAAGTTAATATCAATGCTTATTATAGCTACGAAGATGCCTTAAAAACTTATATGATCTATATTACGTTAAACAAAATTATGAAAATACTAAGACAAGAAGACTTTTTATTTATACATTAGAAGAAGGCTGTATGGATCATTAAAGCTAAATAGAAAATAAAAACGGTGTACGATTTGCATATGTTTAAACTTTTATTTTATTTATCTCGTCATTAGTATCAATAAATAATTGAAGACCACGACTTCCTTCAACATGGCACTACAGTGAAATAAGCAAAGCAATACATAATGTTTTATGAAATTTTATGAGCAGTTACTAACGATAGTGTATTAAATTGTTGAGTACAGTGTACATTTATAATAACGAATATATAGGTATACGTATGAGAAATGGACTTGTGGCGCCATCTCTGGCCAACTAAAGTTGTAAGATTTTTGTAGACGCTTGGCGCTGGTACGCGGGCGCAAGGAGATCTGGTCTGTCCGTCGAAGCATGCGGTCATGCATGCAAGAAGCCGTTTGTTGTTAACTGTGATGTGTATCCTTCTTATAAGTATATTCTCCTTTCATTGAATATTATTAACCATCACAAGATTTGTCTGCTCATTTTTCGATCCACGGAATAAATCCCTCAATATATTAACAAAAATCTCTCGCAGTCAGTACATATTTATATTTTTTAAGGTGCGCAAAAATAAACGTAATAATTAATCATGATTACTGTTTTTAAAAAAAGTGTTGTCTATTAAATTTATAATGATTTAATAACAACAAAAATAACATATAAATTCTACATTAAGACCATTAATTTTTCAAAAAAGGGTTAATGTCGAAGCAAACTTTATTTTTCTGTTACAAGAGGTGTAATATTCCAATCCAAAGGATTTCATTTTTTTTTTTTTTTAAATGACAAGCATGTGAAGGTACTTATTCAAAATAAACTTGAAAAATTTGATAGTGATTCAAGTACAAATACTTCTCAGTAAACTGTAAGTAAACAACAAATTAGCTATAAACTAAAACGACAAAAAAATGATTTGTGCGCTAATCACAAAAGAAGCCTGCAAACACAAAGACCAAATTTAGTAAAAAAAGCTTAAAAAAATCAAATATTATAATGATCCGTATTTTAATGAATATTAGTCTAAGCAACTGACTGAGGGGTTCCTTAATCGTAGCTGGTTTTTACTTCGACAAAACAATAAATGCTATTAAATTGTTTAAAAATGTTATTGATAACTAAAACCCATGATTCTCAAACTATCAACGTTTTACAATGGCTATGGTCTGGCTAACAACTTTTCAGTGCACGCTGTAGTTTTATTGCCTATGGACAATTCGAAAGTATTCAAATCATTAAATTTTTAATTTTACTCCAGGCTAAAAAAAGGGACGGACGTCTTGCAGTCATACCGACCAGATCATGCATATCAACGGTTAGTGCTGATGGCAGTAGACTGCCGAGTAAAATAGTGCATACAGGGAGTTCAACACTCTGAGCGGGTTGATGACTTTTTACTTTTATTCAGGTTAAGGGCGGAAGTCACGAATGCGCTTGACGCAGGCCACGCTGCTTTAATTAGTGAGAAAATTGTAGCAACGCCCAACGTCCGTAGAAAATGTTTAGCAAATGTAGCGTTGTTATCTCCAAGCTGTGGGGTTATCTCCACCTCGAAGGCTGCTTTTAATTTCTGATCTATCTCACCTCTGACAATCTCACCATAGGTACGAGATCTCTGAGTCTATTCTCGGACTGACCTCACATGGCATAAGGAATCTCTGCTGCTATGCTACGGGGTCTACAATAAGAGTTCATCTACTACTGTCATGACCTCTTTTCTTCGTCACTGTGATAATTCTCACGTCATGCGGTATTTTCCGGGAAAAATGGAAGAGGCCACTCATCACACCCATGGATAAGCACAGAACCCTCTCATTCCCATTTAATACCTGTTCGATCGTCACATTTTCTAAGCTATCGAAAGCTTTAAAACGTCTTTTGTCCCAACATCTCCAGTTGCACTCCATCCTCGACGAATACCATTTTGGCTTCACAAGAGACCGTAGCACGCAGACGACTTTGCTTGGCATCCTGTAGTCTGTGCATGTGGCTGTAGACAAAGTGCTTATAACCATTGTTTTCCTACTTGACGTTTTGAGTACCTTTGACTCCCTCAACCATAACATTCTCCTTCCGAAGCTTTGATCTGTACAGTGCAGTAGTATCTCGCTTTTCTGGTTTTCTTCTTACCTCATAGATCGCTGCCCAGCTGTTACCCCTGGTGACAAATGGGCAGCTTCGTCCTGGTTTCTCGTTCCATTTGGTGTCCCTTAGGATAGTATGCTTGGCCCTGGCTTTTTTTCTTATACATTAATGACCTTTATATCTTCCTATTCCCCATTTTTCACGCAACCTTTGTCGATGACTTACATATTTTTCTTTTATTCTCAAAATCCCAAATCAATAATGTGGTTAGACTTTTCAACCACGATGTCACCTTAACTAACACATAATCGATAGATAATTGCCTTCAGATTAAGCTGGATAAAACACAGATAGTTCTATTGTAAAGCCAGGCCACACTGTACTCTCTGGACATGGCTACTCTTCCGCGGGTTGTAGCCAGGGGGATCAGGCTGCCGTATTTGGCTGAGGCGAAAAATCTAGGTGTGATCATCACTAACGTGATCTCACCATGCCAGTTATTTTACCTAGCAAGTCCACGGTACACTACATCTCCTGCGTTTTTATAAGCACTCACTGAGATTCTTTATGGGTTAACATCTTATCAAGACACTGGTCTTTCCAACATTTGACTACTGTAGTGTCATTAACTAAGTCATTGATGCAACTCATGAGCTACGAAAAGTCCAAACTTTCTTCCTTCCTTTTACTTTTGACCCACTCTACCTCTATCGTTGCACGTTCATGCACTTAACTCCTTGCTTATTTCTTTCAATTCGCTTGCGGTCATACTATCTTTCCCCCTTTCCATCCAATCTCGATAGAAGGCCTATCTGAATCTCGAGGCTCTTCATAGGGCTACTTGAGCGTAAGCGTCGTGAGTGAAAGTGTCGGGTGTTGGAGAAGGATATTCGTGATGATCCTATTCTTACCGCGACGACGTACTAGTCAGTTGGGGCTCTGCCCCGTGGCCTTTAACTCCGAGGGGAAATGTCAAGACTGCAGTGACATTTTTCATCAAGAAATATAATTGGTTAATAATAGTTTTATGATATCATTTTTGTTGCAATAAAGAGTTACGAGAAAAAAGAAATAACAAGCATAAGTCTTTAAGGACAGACCATATTTTAAGTCTTAAACAGTATTATTCTATTATTAATTGCTAAAATGGGTTCAATCGAACAGGTAGCATAATAAATGATTACGTTAAATAAGTTTAGTGTCACTGTTAAGTACTAACTAGGTCTAATTATTTACTCAAGCAGAAGCAGTCGTTGATTATTAAAAAAACTTGTACATTTATGAATAGTTATTACTTAATGTAATATGATGGATGTTAAATATTCTGGTGTAATAAATTTACATAAAGAAATGTAATTTAAAGTGTCAGATTAATAAAAAACAGGACATGACGCAGACCTAACCAAACTTCTCCATTATGAATTAATTTTGTATTTACATACATAGTGCCACAAGTTATTTTTTATTTCTTAGGCTAGAAAGTTTTATCCAGTAAAATCAAGCTATTCTAACTAGAATCAAATACTCGTGACGCTGTGAAAAAGGGTTGCCCCGTTTTCACAGCTAGTGAAAAATAAAGATTTTCTTAAAGAATCTTGACGTTCAGGAGTAAAGACTATTTAAAAAATTTTCAAGCTCTTAATTTAAAATTCCAAATTCATTACATACCTTATGTTTGTTGTGTATGTTATATTTATTACATTTTTTTAAAACTAATCATATTTTCTAAATGAAGTTTAAAATATAAAAGTACCTACTTTTGCTTCTCTTGTTTGTGCTACATATTACTCTTGTACTATACATTACAACACTACCAAAGAATAACGAATTATCATTGCCTATATTTTACCTCGAAATTTTTTTTAACAAAAATTTTGTTGTAAATTCAAATGATTTTTCACTCTTTGATTTAACGATCTTTATTTTTTTTAATCCATTAAAAATTATAAGCAGGCAAAAAATGAAAGCCAAATTTTTGAAACCATAAATAACTATAAATACAAGAAGTGCGTTTTTATTACCATTTATTTTATACAGAGAAAATTAGTTTTAGCGCTTTCTATGACAATTAACTAATTCAAAGGTAAAAACAAAGCTCTGAACATAATAAAAGTAAACTTGAGATTTTTTGTCGTTAGGTGGTTAATAATTATACTGGCGAGGTACACTGTATAAATATTCTGTAATCATATTTGTAATTTTTTGACTAGAAATAGCTCTACCACATAATATTTTAATACATTCTGACTACATAGACGATAAGAAAAAAAAAAAATTTCTGAGTCAAATACACGGATTAATTACCACCATGCTAGTAGGTAAAAGTTTGCCAGAGCAAAGGGGGTGTGTGGTCGAGGAATGTTCTTTACTCACGTGCAACTAGCCATAATCGACAGTGTTCATCATTCTTTTCTTTATTCAACTTTTTATTGTTGTGTAGTAGTTAACTTTCTGCAAGCAAATTTTTGTGAAATATTTTAAGTAGATTACATTCATTGCTTAAGAAAATAGTTTTCATATGATATAATCGAATTCATAAATTTTGCGATATTTACATGATAGTGTAACGTACAGTATCTAGAACCTTTGTAAGTTCGCGCCCAAGACTCACCTCTCACGGCGCATGAGCAGTGGATACGGAGTATGATGATCACCTTTCGGCGGCGGGCCCGAGCGTTATCAGCTCTCCCGCGCTCTTTCTCTCCGATCAGCCTCCAACCTAACGCCACGCACGCGACTGCTCTCGCCTTGAGACTCTAATAAACGAACATATACTTTCTTCCACGTGTATTCAATTCCCTTACACCCCGAAACTCCACAATTCCCACGTAACAATAGTTTAGTGACTTTAACAAAGATGTTTTATCACACAAATAATTTTTTTTCAATCAGTTATATTTTTTTCGTAACTACTTCTACAATCTCTTAATGTGTCCTAATTATTTGCCATTTCAGTTGTTGCATCAAACATGGATGATGACGATGCAACTAATCAAGGCTGCAATTGCTGGAAGCAAAATATCAGTAGAATATCAGCTCGGATCAAAATCATCAACTTAGCTAGTGAAGTCAAAGACTTTTGTTAGCAGTTGAATAAAGATAATGTTAATATTGAGTTTTAACTCTGCAATAAGTGTAGAAGACTTGTTTTTTTTGCTACAAAAAAAATTACAGCGAAAGTAAAATCATTAACCAGTGATGGAAGTAAATCAACAAACACTTAGTTAAGCTTGAAAATAACAAGTGTTCAGAGCTCGAAAAGCATTTCTGAGGTAGCAGTAGAAATAACAACAAAAAAAAAAAAAAAAACCACGATAGAGTGTCTCCTTTAAAGAACTCATATTTCTAATACAACATGTTGTATCCGTAGAAAACAAAATAACTAGACGTTTGTACTACTAACTGCAAGAATGAAGTGTTTCCAAAAAATGAGAACTTTTATTCTAAATATAAATCATGTTAGTGCTAAACATTTAATCAAAAAACAATTTTTTTGTAATGACCTGAAACTAACATAGGTATATGGTAACACTAGTTTTTAAACTACAGATGAAATATGTATATTTCAAAAAAAACTTTCAGATGAACCTCCAAAAACATTTTTAAAAAGAATAAGATTATCAGAGCTTACCGAAATACAAGTATTGTGTTTTACTAATCTTTCGATCAATCAATAACAGGAGGTGACAAAATTCTTAGTTTCCGTGAGATCATCAGCTTCTAGAGACATTATGCAGGCTCTAGCTTTTTGGTTATTTAAATTACGAACTGCATTATCAAATTATTTTTTTTGATCTGTTTACGAAATAAAATTCGAAAGTAAGGTTTCCGATTTTTGTGACAGTAATTCATTCATTTGAAAAATATGTTCTACCTAAGAATTTTGATGTTAAAAGTATTAAAAGAGAGGATCTTGTCCGTGATCATACAAATATTTATGCAAAAAAATTATTCAATTCAATAACTGAGCTTGTTTTAGTTTTTGATGGAATATATCAACGTTATCAAAATAACGATTTCCAACAAAAATCATAATCAGGTCACAAGAAATATCCTTTGGTCAAACCTTTCACTATTTATACCACAAAGTCTTTGTTGACCTCCCTAGTCCTTTTTTGGCCATAGAAAATGATGCAAGTATCATAAACAAAGTAATAGATGATCGAAATGGTATTAGAACTATTATGCGAAAAGATGATATTTTCGTTGTAGATAGATGATTTAAGTATGTAGTACTTTATTTACAAAATCTTGGTTTTAAGGTTCTCATAACTGCTTTAAAAAAAAATAGATCAAACTTAAGTACAACTAAAGCGAATGAATCTTGATACGTAACAAACTTGAGATAGGTCATAGAGGCTGTTCATGGTATTCTAGGTAAGAACTACGAGCTTCTTCATCAGCAATGAGATAATAAACTTTTACTAAAAGCTGATGCACATCGTAGAATTTCATGTTTTCTAAATAACTTTTTTGGTAAGCGTTTAAATAAAAATAAAGATAATAATGGGTTATAAAATAAAATCTTTAAAAGTATGTTAATTATTATTTAAAGTAAAAATACTTTAGCAGTAGAAACTGAAACAGACAGATATTCTCGACGATCCATTACTTCGATTACGATAACATCTCATAAAATTATTGACTTTCTAGAGTTGACTGAAAATAAATTAAAAATGTTTTTTTTGGTAACCTATCAATCATATTTTAAAATCAAACCAAATATTATCAAAGTATTAATAAGGTCCAGGCATATCAACGAAAAAACTAACAAATGTTACATTGAATAAAAACCTACCACAACTTAATACATCGGTTTACTAGGGCATGCATGTTAAAAACAAATAAAAAATTATTCAAACATATTAATAGTGTTCTTATAATAAATTATTTTTATTAAAAACATTGACACACAATTACTCATCAACCAACATATTCGCATGAAAATGAATTATTTATTAATAACATTTTCAAATAATATAAAGTTCTTTGCACCTAGAGGCTGTATATGGTCCTTTGCAGCCACGAAAAAAAGTTTGTAGAAGAATTTCAATGATGTAAGATCTGTTTGACGAGTATTTTTGGAGTTATGTTCCAAAAATATGTTATTTTTTAATTATTTACTATGATTTTAAAGCATTATTTAACACGTCACAAGTAGTTATGGCGGTAAGACTCAAAAAATTTGAAAAAGTAGTCATTTTACAAACAAATACATTTTTTTTTTTTTATCAGGAACCAGCCGTTGACCCAAAGGCCTTATTTGATTTGACTTATAGTATACTTTTCTTTTTAAATTATTGACACGGCATTGTGGTGAGATTTCATCGAGCGATATGTATGGAGTGGTGTACGCCAAGCTAGCGTTGACTTACTGTTTGAACTTATGTCTAACGTCATGCAGTAGTAGCGTATTTTATTCACTTTTTCATCTTACGTCCTTGTAAGAGTCTTTTTCATATGTAATCTATTTAAATTTTTCTTGGTTTTCAATTTATTCGTCAAAGTTAAAGTTATGTTGCTAGAATTTTACATCTTGGAATATTTCATATAATTTATTAGTTGGAATACTGTTGGAATTAGCTTGAATTAAAAAATAAATTTTAATCAACAACCAAGTTATGTCTTAACTTACTTCTTTTATAGTTGGTTAGCCGCTGTTTGCGCGCACGTAGTTACAAGATCTTACAAGATTGACAGCAAGGATGATCATAATCCTATACGAGAGTACTCGTGGCGATGACAATAATTAGGCTTCTGCTTTTAACGCCGGAACCCAAGTCGACGGTCCTTTCTTTGTTGTTCCTTCTTGATTAACTTTTAGGTGAGTTTACAGTGGTCTGGTTTGCTCGAGCTGTTCTCATACAGCTTAGTCACTGAACTAAGTCTTACATCCACTTAAAAGATGCAACACAACACACTCTCCAACTGATATAGTTACTTTGGAGGACTTGATAAAAGAGTAAAGGCGAATATTGTTATGTGCGAGGAGTTTTTATACTCTTGCACTTGAGGAGAACGCGTCAGGTCCGAAATCCGAACGACCAATCAGAGCTTGACCTAGTTACTCGCGATGGACACGAGCACAGTCATAGTACAATAATTACATAGTAATTGATGGTTAAAATTGCTGATCTTTACATTAAGTACAAGTTGCTGTCAAAATTGTGTATGATATTTCTTGTGAAAATACGCAGTAAGAAATGTTGAAATTGTTGATTATTTATATTCTTGGATGTACCACTGCGAATTGATGTTGTAAGATAAGCGCTTTATAAGATTGTTGGAAGTTGCACACGTAGTTCGAATTTTGTGATAGTAGCTTATTTTAAAAGAAGTAAGTTATATGTCACGCGATTGCAGAAGCAGTCGTACCACTCGATGTTTGGAGATCACTCAGCTTTTGCTTTTTATAATTTAAAAACGACATTATGTGTTTCGAAGTAATCAACATTAAGATTATAACATGGGATGTTACAACATACATTAAGGCAGCATTTACGTTGATATATGTCACAAATATATAAAGCAAAGTCCCAAAACACGGTCTAATTGCTAACCACGAAAACTACTGAACCGATTTTGCTAAAAATTTGCATACTGATTCTTGATACTTTTGTTGATGGTTTTCGCATATTTTTTATCATCAAAAATTTTATAACGATAGCAATAAACAAGCTTAAATTTTTTTTAAATACGCTAGCTTTTCGCTTTTATTCAGTAAAATCCAATAGGTGATGTTAAAATTAATAAGCGAGTTACGTCGAATCTCATTCAAAACAGCTGAGATAACGGAGTGCAAAAAATAGATATTCTGAACACCAACATCTCCGGCGTAATACCAGAAGACAGCCACCCCAAGAACAACCTGCTACAAAACTTCAGAATTTCGTTCTTCCAACCGATTAGGTGCTGCCATATCATCTTTTTCTACAACAGCAAACTAGAATGAATAACCCTGAAAAGTTTGGGCAGCCATATTGACTGAAAATTTTGTTAGCCCCTCCCCAGTGGTTCGTTTTAACGGCATACCACCGAAGAAGGTATTCTCTAGGTCCACTTCCTTCACCAACAATGAGCAGTTGGTAATTCAGGAAAGAATCCAAAGACAGTATTTTTTAATCAATGGTGTACCTCCCTTTAGCACGCTTTTCATACGCAGAGACTCCGAGGGCAAGAGTCAAGCTATCCCGGATCCAGATACCCGAGCTCCGCAATAACCGTTGTCTTAGCCAAGTTAAGCAGCACATATGCGCTGTTTAAAAAACGCCAGATCCTGTCAGTTAAGTCATCGACCCACTGGCTTTTTATCATTAAGCAAAACAAAGAAAAACTAGATGTATTATCACTGGCTATTTTAAGGGCCATCATTAATCTTTACTAACATACCATCAATATTATCGATCCATTTTTGGGCCATCTAACGTTCAACTACTCCGCCAGCAAATATATTTTTTAAAACCACTATTTCAAATGAATATCTTGATGTATTTCCAGCAACGACTAGTTCACAACAAGTCTACGTAACACCAGCAAGTATTAATCCGAGTAAATTATTTACTGGCAGACGTCGAGAGCGGAGCTGTGTATAGTGAGGTTAGGAACCACAGTCACCGATGATCCTGCATCACCCTTTTAGCTCTAAATATTCAACCAAAAATTACCAATCCTTTGAGGTCTGCGTTCGTCCTACTCGGTCTAGCTCACTAGTCCTAAGCCATCTAGAGCCATTTAACGTTAAACTATTTTACCAACAACTTATCAACTTAACAAAGTTAGCGAAAAACAGTCCTTAGGAATTACAAAAATTTTTAATAATGCCTAAGAATTACAAGAGGACAAATAAGAAGGAGAACTTTAAATGATGTACATGTTTACAATTCTAAACGTTGAGAAACTTGAGTAGAACATTCATTGAGATTGAAAGAGCAGCATTAAAATCAACGAATTAATAATCACTTAAGTGACAGATCAGCTTTTCATTATAATTAAAGCCAACAACTATTTATGGTATAAGAAACACATGGTACTTTTCAGCATCATTATATTTTTCAAAGTTTTTTACAGCTTATTATTTAATTAAAACTGTATGGATTACAAAGGAAAATTCTTTTTCTTGGAATTTTTCATTCCGAAAAATGTTAAAGATAGATGAAAATTTTAAATTGACAACGTTTTACTTTACGTGTCAACACACAACGGTGCTCCACTTAGTAAATCTTGGGGGTCGTGAATTGTAACATACTTCGACTCACAAACACTACGTAAACCACAATTAAAAGATTCAAGGCATGCTCACATCACAAATAAATTGTAGGAATGATCAATAACATTTATAGGATGGACTGCTAAGTTCGAGCAGCAGATCCATGGCACTGAAGCTGACTTCAAAAACGTCAGATTTACCATCTTTATTTAGAATAAGTAGTATTTTTATTATATCTTTCAAAAAGCAGCCCCATAATCTTTACCCAGCCCCTCCTAGCGAAACAATTTTTTTTAAGTATTTCTGAAAAATATTGTAGTCTTCCCTATCTGGTACAATCCAATTAAATATTTTTTTTCTCCACCACCATCGCCCTCAAAAAATAAGAAAAGAATTAAGTCATATTCATTGTTTACTAACACTTATATCCAGTCCCTTACGACCCCCACGGTCTCCCCTCCATGCAATTTCTTGAGATAACAACAGATCACCAACAACAACCAACTTTATGCAAGCAAATAATGTATAGCTATCTATTATATATTTATATTGTACTAAATGATAAATACAATGATTATAAATTAATAATATTTATGATACTTCGATTTGTTTGTAAGTATAAAGTTCTCGATAAGGTAAGCTGTTTTTGTTTATGTTATTTTTAAAATACGCACAAAGTTTTTATTTAATGTATGAATTTCTATGCTGTTATATGAATCTATTTGTATAATTTCCAACTGATATAGTTACTTTGGAGGACTTGATAAAAGAGTAAAGGCGAATATTGTTATGTGCGAGGAGTTTTTATACTCTTGCACTTGAGGAGAACGCGTCAGGTCCGAAATCCGAACGACCAATCAGAGCTTGACCTAGTTACTCGCGATGGACACGAGCACAGTCATAGTACAATAATTACATAGTAATTGATGGTTAAAATTGCTGATCTTTACATTAAGTACAAGTTGCTGTCAAAATTGTGTATGATATTTCTTGTGAAAATACGCAGTAAGAAATGTTGAAATTGTTGATTATTTATATTCTTGGATGTACCACTGCGAATTGATGTTGTAAGATAAGCGCTTTATAAGATTGTTGGAAGTTGCACACGTAGTTCGAATTTTGTGATAGTAGCTTATTTTAAAAGAAGTAAGTTATATGTCACGCGATTGCAGAAGCAGTCGTACCACTCGATGTTTGGAGATCACTCAGCTTTTGCTTTTTATAATTTAAAAACGACATTATGTGTTTCGAAGTAATCAACATTAAGATTATAACATGGGATGTTACAACATACATTAAGGCAGCATTTACGTTGATATATGTCACAAATATATAAAGCAAAGTCCCAAAACACGGTCTAATTGCTAACCACGAAAACTACTGAACCGATTTTGCTAAAAATTTGCATACTGATTCTTGATACTTTTGTTGATGGTTTTCGCATATTTTTTATCATCAAAAATTTTATAACGATAGCAATAAACAAGCTTAAATTTTTTTTAAATACGCTAGCTTTTCGCTTTTATTCAGTAAAATCCAATAGGTGATGTTAAAATTAATAAGCGAGTTACGTCGAATCTCATTCAAAACAGCTGAGATAACGGAGTGCAAAAAATAGATATTCTGAACACCAACATCTCCGGCGTAATACCAGAAGACAGCCACCCCAAGAACAACCTGCTACAAAACTTCAGAATTTCGTTCTTCCAACCGATTAGGTGCTGCCATATCATCTTTTTCTACAACAGCAAACTAGAATGAATAACCCTGAAAAGTTTGGGCAGCCATATTGACTGAAAATTTTGTTAGCCCCTCCCCAGTGGTTCGTTTTAACGGCATACCACCGAAGAAGGTATTCTCTAGGTCCACTTCCTTCACCAACAATGAGCAGTTGGTAATTCAGGAAAGAATCCAAAGACAGTATTTTTTAATCAATGGTGTACCTCCCTTTAGCACGCTTTTCATACGCAGAGACTCCGAGGGCAAGAGTCAAGCTATCCCGGATCCAGATACCCGAGCTCCGCAATAACCGTTGTCTTAGCCAAGTTAAGCAGCACATATGCGCTGTTTAAAAAACGCCAGATCCTGTCAGTTAAGTCATCGACCCACTGGCTTTTTATCATTAAGCAAAACAAAGAAAAACTAGATGTATTATCACTGGCTATTTTAAGGGCCATCATTAATCTTTACTAACATACCATCAATATTATCGATCCATTTTTGGGCCATCTAACGTTCAACTACTCCGCCAGCAAATATATTTTTTAAAACCACTATTTCAAATGAATATCTTGATGTATTTCCAGCAACGACTAGTTCACAACAAGTCTACGTAACACCAGCAAGTATTAATCCGAGTAAATTATTTACTGGCAGACGTCGAGAGCGGAGCTGTGTATAGTGAGGTTAGGAACCACAGTCACCGATGATCCTGCATCACCCTTTTAGCTCTAAATATTCAACCAAAAATTACCAATCCTTTGAGGTCTGCGTTCGTCCTACTCGGTCTAGCTCACTAGTCCTAAGCCATCTAGAGCCATTTAACGTTAAACTATTTTACCAACAACTTATCAACTTAACAAAGTTAGCGAAAAACAGTCCTTAGGAATTACAAAAATTTTTAATAATGCCTAAGAATTACAAGAGGACAAATAAGAAGGAGAACTTTAAATGATGTACATGTTTACAATTCTAAACGTTGAGAAACTTGAGTAGAACATTCATTGAGATTGAAAGAGCAGCATTAAAATCAACGAATTAATAATCACTTAAGTGACAGATCAGCTTTTCATTATAATTAAAGCCAACAACTATTTATGGTATAAGAAACACATGGTACTTTTCAGCATCATTATATTTTTCAAAGTTTTTTACAGCTTATTATTTAATTAAAACTGTATGGATTACAAAGGAAAATTCTTTTTCTTGGAATTTTTCATTCCGAAAAATGTTAAAGATAGATGAAAATTTTAAATTGACAACGTTTTACTTTACGTGTCAACACACAACGGTGCTCCACTTAGTAAATCTTGGGGGTCGTGAATTGTAACATACTTCGACTCACAAACACTACGTAAACCACAATTAAAAGATTCAAGGCATGCTCACATCACAAATAAATTGTAGGAATGATCAATAACATTTATAGGATGGACTGCTAAGTTCGAGCAGCAGATCCATGGCACTGAAGCTGACTTCAAAAACGTCAGATTTACCATCTTTATTTAGAATAAGTAGTATTTTTATTATATCTTTCAAAAAGCAGCCCCATAATCTTTACCCAGCCCCTCCTAGCGAAACAATTTTTTTTAAGTATTTCTGAAAAATATTGTAGTCTTCCCTATCTGGTACAATCCAATTAAATATTTTTTTTCTCCACCACCATCGCCCTCAAAAAATAAGAAAAGAATTAAGTCATATTCATTGTTTACTAACACTTATATCCAGTCCCTTACGACCCCCACGGTCTCCCCTCCATGCAATTTCTTGAGATAACAACAGATCACCAACAACAACCAACTTTATGCAAGCAAATAATGTATAGCTATCTATTATATATTTATATTGTACTAAATGATAAATACAATGATTATAAATTAATAATATTTAT
>NW_019379516.1:1188786-1224311 GCF_000648655.2 Copidosoma floridanum | reverse complement strand
TGATATAATTACAAATAATAATTTAAATATATATGGTGTCCGTAATTTTCTAATCCTACCTTTTCTATCACATGCCCTCTAAAATATTTTCATTATGTCCCAAAACAGAAAGGTATACCAAAAAAAAGAAAAAGATTTTAGAGACAACACGGACCACTAGACAAAAAATGATTTTCTTTTTAAATATCATGAGATTTAAAGTTTTTTACCTTGTACTACTTTTTCATTACCTTTAACACTTGGTCTGAAATTTTGAACCATAAAACTGTGCTGTATACTGCTTGAACTTAAAACATAATTTTTTTAATTCCAAATAACTATCTGACATTCTGAGTGAAGGGCAAAACTCGTAGATTCGTTCTGCAAACAAATAAATTTTATTTCTGTTCGTAAGGAACTAGCCATCAGCCAAAAGGCCTCATTTGCTCTTCTTTGTAGTATACTTTTTTTTAAATCGTTGTGGTGATATGTTTCAACAATTGGTCAATGTGCAGTAGTGTTAGCGAGTCGTTGTCCGTGCCAGCGTTGACCTACTGCTTAAATTAATATTTTCTGTAATGTAATAGTAGCGTATTTTATTCGTCTTTTTATTTCACGTTCTTGTAAAATTTGTACATTATGTGTTTAATTTTTCCGTGGTATTAAATTCATTAATTTAATTAGGAATTGTGTTTCTATCAATTAGAATTTTTAATCTTTGAATGTTTTATAGAAGTTAGGAATTGGGACATTTTACGGTGGCTTAGGCGGTTAGTACCGTACCTAGAGTAGGGTGCCATAAGGGCCCCGAAAAAATCAATACTTTTCGACGGTAAATTTTTCAATAAATATAGTTATTTCGATAAAACTAAAGTATAAGATCAAGTAATTGCCAGAAAAGTACCGTGAAATTATAACTGTAAAAATTGGGAAATGTTGCGAGGTAAGCCAGGTGAATATTCAATGCTTTTCTTCTGAGTTTCTC
Organism: Copidosoma floridanum; assembly: GCF_000648655.2. The sequence continues at coordinate 1,223,347 of NW_019379516.1, read as the reverse complement.
TTAAGTTAAGTCGTTGACCCTATACTTTCAAGAATTTAATAGATTCTTCGTAAAAAAATACACAAGAACTTTTTTAAATTTTTGAGGTTTATCAAGTACTTCTAGAATTAAAGCCGTTTTAGTGACAATTTCCATAAGACTGCATGTTAAATTGGTGAACTTTTAGTAGCGATTTGCAAAAAAATTAAGTCGTTGACCCTAGTATTTTTTTATCGCAAATGAATTTGGCATACTTTATTTACATAATTTCAGAGGTTTTGATACAGTCAATGAAAATCGCTCAAGCCACCTTAATTAAAAAAATAAGCGATTTTACAAATAATATAAGTTATAAAGTTTCAGATTCACATTCACAAGAACTTAAAAATTTATTGTCTTTCTTAACTTAATTTGTTTCTATGATCAATGGTTAACCGCTGCTAGCACGCACGCAGTCGCAAGATCTTACAAGGTTGACCGCAACGATTATCCTAATCTTACACCAGAGTACTTTTGATCATAACAATAATTAGGCTGCTGCTTTAAACGTCGGAACCCAGGTCAACAGCTCTTTCTTTCTTCTTCTTCTTCAATTTACTTTTTAGGCGAATCTACAGTGGCCCGATTTTTCTCACACTCTCAGCTCACTGATTTTAATTAATTTTTTACTTACAAAGCCATATTAAAGGCTATGTGACAATGCTTTTGTAAATAATCTGTAAACAATTTATTTAGTAAGTGATATGAAGATAACAACGGCTTCGGTGAAAAATAGGTAAAATCAGGCTACGGCAAAACTTATTCCGTTTCGAGGCCTCTAACGAGAACTATGACGATTCGCTGGGCTCTGGCCAACAATACTCGAAGTATTTTCATTGAATTAATTGTATTAATGTTACATTTTTTGCATTAATAATAACAAAATAGACACAGTATTCCCCCAAAATAATGAAATCGGCAAAATTTTTGATAGAACAATTTAAATAAAACCAAAAATTAATAAAGTAAATCATTCATTGATAACACAACTTCACAAAAAAGTCGGAAGTCTTAGAGAAGAGACCTAACATACCCTTGTATATGTAATCGAATATGTTAAATCTGAATCTAAGGTTATTGGGTTATTGGGTTATTGAGTTATTGGGTTATTATAACATACCCTTGTATATGTAATCGAATATGTTAAATCTGAATCTAAGGTTATTGGGTTATTGGGTTATTGAGTTATTGGGTTATTATAACATACCCTTGTATATGTAATCGAATATGTTGAATCTGAATCTAAGGTCAGTTTTACTCTATCACGTCAGGATTTTTCATAACCGCAAAATTTAAGCCCGAAAACCCTATGACACGTAAACTATTTAATGCCCGAGTATCTTAACCCACGTAACGCTATAACCTCATGATTCAATCATCCCCAAACTCCATAAATCCACAAAACCCTAAGACCAAATGTCCCCATAACCTCTACAACAGATCAGTAAAGGAGGTACGACTCTCTAGCGCTGAGATGTCTCAGTCAATGTTGTGTTTCTCGAGGTATAGCGAATCTCCTTACTCCTCACGCACCTTTTACATAATTGCTTAAAACACTAACTGTATGACCGTATTACCTCATAACGTACTAACCTATTAACCCTAAAAAGTAATCTTTAAGCCCGATCAGTAACAGAGGTTTGAGTCCCCAGTGCTGAGATGTCTAAGTCAATATTGTTTATCGATAAAATAGCGAACTCCCTAACTTGTCGGGCCCCTTGACTACATAATTGCTTAAAACGTTAATAAGCCCATTCACCCTAAAACGTAATTACTGTAAGATCCTAAAAACCAGCGTAAATAACCCAATAACTCATAAATACTTAATTTTCTAGTCACCGTAAATTCATTACTTACTAAAATATTAACTGTACATCCTCACAACCCTATATAACCCAGTATTTGTTATTTTACAACCGCATAACCCTAAAATCCTAAGAACCAGTGAAAAAGAGGCTTATGCACTTTTAAGAAGAGAAAGTAAAGTTTCTTACTATTATACCACCAAATCACACTGTCATTAGAGCTTAAGAATTATTAATCCTGAAACCCCTTTACTTCATAAATTCATAGATTAGGAGTTGGACGGATCTCTTGAAACACTGTTGAAAAAAATTTTCTTTTTTGTGTTTTTATATCTAAAAATTTACACACACACACACACACACACACACACACACACACACACACACACACACATGTATTTATGAAAACTTCACTTTTGTTATGAGTGTGAGGTAACGGGAGCACACTTTGATGAAGCACCTCGGAAAGTGTGAGGCGAAGAGAAAACACTATCATAAAGCACCCTGGAAAGTGTGAGGGGTGGGTCAAAGGGAACATATACCTGCTACGTTCACGTCGTTGTTCTAGGGTTCGGCAAAAAGTAGGTTTTGTTGTAAGAAAAGTGCGATTTTATAAGTCCACTACATGTGTAAAATATTTTGTTGTAGGGCTAAAAGCTATGATTTATTTCAAAGAGTTAAAGACTAGATAAAATAAACTTAAATAGATTGATACTGTCAAACAGTCTATCTAACTTACATTTCTGTACTTAGTGTCGTACGCGCTTCTTATTCTTTAAGATTTGAGGTTGTGTAACAGTAATTCTTATTCATACTAAAAAAAAGGTCGTTCTGTTTGACTTATGAATATATTTTTATTTGATATCCATACATATCAACTCATTAAAAAATCAAATGATTTGGGGGATAGGTTGTAAAAGAGCTCCAAGCCCCCCCCCCCTCCAAAGAATGACAGGATATTGGGAGTTAGTTTCAAGCTGTAATGAGGTTACATTACAATTTAAATAGAGATATGAAACAAATTTCCCCTTACTTTATGGGATATTGTAGAGGGGCTGTAGAGAAGACTTGGGGATATATAGGGGATAATTGCCTATCTCACCCAAAATAACTATAGTAAGACATATCTCTCTCTGTATATACAAACACAAGTTGGACGGTAAGAGGAAAGTTTGACCTCCACAGGTCCCCGTCAACTTCTCTCAGGCCATTATCGAAAAAAAAGATGAAATATCTGTAATCCTATCATACAAAACTAATAATCACGTGACTAAAGCTTTTTTATTTATGATGTAGTTCATTAAAAAGTAAGATTACTAACACTGTTTCTTTTTAATGCATCTAATAGCTGTAATATGATGTAGAAATGATGTGGATTACACTATTAAATTTATTTAATTTTATGCTATTAGAAAAAACTAGACAAGAAACCATGTAATAAAATTAAATTTTACATAAAACACTGTATTCAATATACAACTTTTATGTTATTATTGATGGTTTTTTTTAGTAATAACATATTCATTCACATAAAAGTTTACGTCAAAAAAAAAGTATCTCACAGTTTATGGCTACACCAAAAAAGTATAAATCACACAACATACAGCATGATATGTAACCGTGGCATTTCCCGAGAACCACGTGTAGAGCGATTTTTTCTGACGCGAACCCCGTTAGAATTAATTTTTTAGGGCAAATAGCTTTTAAATAGGAGCCGATTGAAAATACGTTCCAAACTACCCCTAAATGGGGTTGGAAGGCTATAGCGCGCCCGCATGAACTCGCGACGTTGCCACATTGTTATTGGAGCTTAGTCGGTAAGCAGTGAGAACTATATCCATGTGCGCACGCAAGAGCGTCAGCTACTGCTGGTAACTTGAAGGTTGGATGTAAAAATTTTTACCTTGAGGTAAATATTGTCTGCTCCTTAAGTTGTCAGTTGTTTATCCACGCGCTTACTGTCTTTCTCACTCTCATGTTGGACAAAAACATCTTTAAATTTTTATACTTAAGTAATGTTACCTCAAATAAAAGTAAAATACCATATCAGTAGGGATTTTTCCACTCTACACGATAGTATTTTTGCAAAAATAGTCGACCTCTTGGTCAAAAATATTGTTGTTGGGTATGTCTTGCTTACGTTCCCGGGTATGTCGTCTGTACACGATTTAGAACGAGTCCATTCATAAATTGCAATAATCAAAGTATATTACAGTTGATATTGCTCATAAAAATCATTTATTTATCATCCAAATTTACATACTTTAAAATAATACGTTTGAAAATGCTCTAAATACTATCTAATTATTTCAACAAAAATTATCGAACATCTTTTCAAAAAAATCGTAAACTTTTTAGTGTATTGAATAATAATTAAAAAATGTCACGTTAATAAAAAGTTTGCTTAATGTACATCTTTATTCAGTTAAAACTTAACCATTAATATTAACTGACACATTGAGAATAAAAAATAGTTAATAACATACAGAAGTTAAATTTAATCGAATTTAGTCCCCACCAAGTGCCCGGAAAGTACCCGAGGAAGTGCCCGCAAAGTACGCGGGAAGTGCACGCCAAGTACTCGGGAAGTACCCGCCAAGTAACCATAAAGTACCCGAGGAAGTACCCGGGAAGTATCCGCCAAGTGCCCGGGAAGTACCCAAGGAAGTACCCGCCAAGTATCCGGGAAGTACCCGCCAAGTACCCTGGAAGTGCCCGGGAAGTACCCGAGGAAGTGCCCGGCAAGTACCCGACAGTATTGTACTTGGTGGGTACTTCCCGGGTACTTGGTGGGTACTTCCTTGGCACTTGACGGGTACTTCCCAGGCACTTCCCGGGCTTTTCCTCGGGTTCTTGGCGGGCACTTGGCGGGTACTTCTCGGGTACTTCCCGGGCACTTCCTCGGGTACTTGGCGGGTACTTCCCGGGTACTTGGCGGGCACTTGCCGGGTACTTCCTGGGCACTTGGCGGGTACTTCCCGGGCACTTGGCGGGTACTTGATTATTGCAATTTATGAATGGACTCGTTCTAAATCGTGTACAGACGACATACCCGGGAACATAAGCAAGACATACCTAACAATATTTTTGACCGAGAGCTCGACTATTTTTGCAAAAATACGATCGTGTAGAGTGGAAAAATCCCTACTGATATGGTATTTTACTTTCATTCGAGGTAACATTACTTAAGTATAAAAATTTAAAGATGTTTTTGTCCAACATGAGAGTGAGAAAGACAGTAAGCGCGTGGATAAACAACTGACAACTTAAGGAGCAGACAATATTTACCTCAAGGTAAAAATTTTTACATCCAACCTTCAAGTTACCAGCAGTAGCTGACGCTCTTGCGTGCGCACATGGATATAGTTCTCACTGCTTACCGACTAAGCTCCAATAACAATGTGGCAACGTCGCGAGTTCATGCGGGCGCGCTATAGCCTTCCAACCCCATTCAGGGGTAGTTTGGAACGTATTTTTAATCGGCTCCTATTTAAAAGCTATTTGCCCTAAAAAATTAATTCTAACGGGGTTCGCGTCAGAAAAAATCGCTCTACACGTGGTTCTCGGGAAATGCCACGGTTACATATCATGCTGTATACCTAACATAATGTGTTTTATGAACGCCTTTAACTCACGGCCCTCCTACTCTTCACCTTCTCGCACTACCCAGCAGTAGCCCTTCACCCGGCTCTCAGCACGCATTATAAAACACGACTCTTTCGGATAAAACTCAACCTTATTATTGAACTTTTAAGCTTTCCTTTAGTATACAACTTAATTTACAAATTTTTACCTCACATCCACGCAACTTTATTTTAACCCTCGTCATATAAATTAATAAAATAATAATGTTTTTTCTGACTAAGGGTTAGATATCAAAACTAATTAATATTTATTGTTAGACAGAAGCATAAGTATAAGAATAAAAAAATACGAATGCAATAATACACACGCAGAAGCATCACTAATAGTTTAAGCAAGTAATTAAATTTAAAAAATCTTATCGTAATTTGACTGTAGATTTAAAATTTAACTTATGACATGATGTGGCCGAAAAACGTAAATTTTTTTCTCGAACTATCATAATTTGCTTAATTTTTACGTTTATTCTAGTTGTAAAATATCTTGTAAGCAAAGGCTATAACCAAGTATGGGGCCAAACAGCAAACGTCTTTTTTTTTTAATTTGGTGAAAACCACACCTATCAGATAAAAAAAGTCTCGAATCAATATCGTCAAAATTTCTTATAAAATTTAATTTTGCAACTAAACGCTTTTTTCTGATGTCTTTTGTGGTTCCAACGTTGCTTAAATCGATTAACAGTAAAAAAATAATTGGAAGTACAAGTCTTTAAAAACAAAATAAGACTAAGCAAGTTTTGCTGTGAAAATTTTTAAAAAAAAAAAAAAAAAAAAAAAAAAAAAAAAATTTTTTTTTTTTTTTTTTTTTTTATTAATAAATGCATTTTTGTGGAAAGTATAATATTTTCAAATGCGGAAAAAAACTTATTCTTTAATACAAAATCATCATTTAGTGCAGCTTATGAGTGCCTTGGGTTCTTATTTTTCAAACTAATAATTTATCGGAAAATTAGATTTTTTTCAGTTTTTCCGATTTTTCTAAAGAAGCCAATGATTCATTTCACTTTGCCGTGGCTTATTAAGTAGTTATTTTTAATATCTCAAACTTACTTCGTTGAAGTTTGTTGTGAAATTTTTAGTAAAAATTTATAAAACCAAAAAGCACTAGAAGAATCTTTTTCTTTTTTACATTCATTGCACAACTGAACAATAATGCACCACTTTTCAGCTATTGCAAGGTTGGTACGATAAGTCTACATACAGTAAGGTAAGAAATAGAAAGGTTAAACTGATTTTTTTTGTACGAATACCCATCTATGACTAGACTAGCTCACACAATTTGAAAAGCCCACAGGACCTACTGCAACTAACCTGCTGTCAACGCAATATAAAACATAACTTCACATATTTCTGAAATGTTTTATCATGAGGTAATACAGACGATTCCTATTATAAGTAAACACGCAATTCTTTCGTCAAACTCATGCAAGACGTATTGTGTATATACACAAGCTCGTATGACAAGTGGAGCTTATACGTCACTTATACACGTGTTTGCGAGCTCGCAAAAATTGTATTGTATGACTAATTAAATAGTTTACTTGCACATTAATTGTTAATTTAAAATTTTAATTAACAAATTATTACATTACATTTATAATTGATCGTAAAAAGCGGATTTTCATCGTCACTAATCTAAAAATCTCAATCGCATCTGCCAGAAAAGTGCAATTGGCACTGTTGTATTGTTATTTTCTCATACATAAGATCATAACATAAAACATTATTGTGCAAGCCTACTGTTTTGCTGTCAACACAGCTGCAAGATTATCCCTCATTGGTTTACTTAATTCGATAGAAGGCCTCTTACTCACTCTGATGCTATTAAAACGCCCCATTGAGAAAAAATTGCTTTATCTACGTCTGACACCTCTCCTTTGAAGTTTAAGTAAATTCTTGACTGGCACGACTCCCTAGTACCTCAAACATTTAAGGCATAACGTGTTGGCTGAGGCAACTCAGATGCATTTCGAGGACATCAATAGTATTGGACAACGCTAAGGAGTCAGGTACAGCGATGAAGGTCTACTAAAAGTGGTTCCGGCGATACCACAGATAATTGTAGAATTAACAGCTTTTTTGGAGAGCGTCAGTTTGTAAAGAGTGGCTAGCTTGCTTACCTGGAAAACACAATTTTTTAAGATTTCTTGTAGATGTTGCATAAGTTTCTAACTTCCATCTAAAAGATATCTTTAGATGAAAATTTCACTGAAGATGTCTTAAAGATGGACATAAGTTTACGTGACATCAACAAGAAATCTTTAAAAATTGTGTTTGTTGGGTAAAAACTTTTACTTGTCTACTTTTAGTACAACAATTTGTCACCTCTCAAAACTTGCCACCCTACGCACGTACGTTGTATGTGTAGGTGGTAATCCAGCCCTGTACACTGAGCTATAGCTAGAGGACGAGAGGGTTCACTTAAACACTACTTCAAACTCAAATTGGCTAAGAGCTTTATGTACAGAAATGAGAATTATATTCAGAGAATGGAATTTGATTAAGCAAAATAAACAACTACGATAAACACAAACTCTTTATTTTTATAAGTTACTGTAGAATAGAAATATATACTTATGTTCATGAAAGATGTTGTAAAGGTTATTAGGACGGCAATTGGGAGAAAAGAGGGTATAGAAAAATATCCAAATTAAGATGAAAAATGATTAAAACAAAATTTTCCTTACATGACACAGGGATATGGAGGATGTGGAGGGCGTGCATATGTATTGACCTAATACATTGTGTGAGGCCCCCCTCTGAAAAATAAGAATAAATTCGATAGTTGTCTTCGTTATGTGAAGCTAATAAAATTACTGGAAAATTCTTCCCCCAATACCCCACTATTCCTTCGCTATGCTCCCTTCGCAAGACTTTTCTTGTCCCACGCCTAGGCTAACTACCGCTCCCTTCACATGCTTTTATTGATGTTTTTCTTTATAAATCAAGAAGAGCGAAAGCTTTAATAGCCTTTTTTACAATATATATTGATTTACATCGCTTCTGATACTTCCATCTTTAAATAAAGAAAAAATTGACTAGATCATTACTTACAATATTTATCACGCATATATGAGAACTAATAATAATTTAGAAGGAATACAATGAGAACAGTAATGAAGAATTATAAAAGTTATGATTAAAAATGTTAAGAATGCATTAAGTTCTTGGTACGTTAATATTTTTCTTCGTTTATACTACTGTACAACTATGTAAAACTAAATTTTTTTACATGTATTTTTATGATATGATAAAATTGCATATTTTACCTAGGTTAAACGTAGTCATTCAATAATAAGAACTGTAGAAGTCTTGACGTCTTAACATGGATTACGCCTATAGGCCATTTCAAATAACATTAATAAACGACAAATTGACAGTGATCTACTTTTCTCTATTTTAATAAAAAAGATACAATAAAATGCATTTTACCAATTATAAGAGCCAAGCAAGTAATTAAATTTAAAAAATCTTATCGTAATTTGACTGTAGATTTAAAATTTAACTTATGACATGATGTGGCCGAAAAACGTAAATTTTTTTCTCGAACTATCATAATTTGCTTAATTTTTACGTTTATTCTAGTTGTAAAATATCTTGTAAGCAAAGGCTATAACCAAGTATGGGGCCAAACAGCAAACGTCTTTTTTTTTTAATTTGGTGAAAACCACACCTATCAGATAAAAAAAGTCTCGAATCAATATCGTCAAAATTTCTTATAAAATTTAATTTTGCAACTAAACGCTTTTTTCTGATGTCTTTTGTGGTTCCAACGTTGCTTAAATCGATTAACAGTAAAAAAATAATTGGAAGTACAAGTCTTTAAAAACAAAATAAGACTAAGCAAGTTTTGCTGTGAAATTTTAAGAAAAAGTTGCACAATATTNATAAGTGGTTAAGTAATAATTATAATTAATGTTCATGTTATCAATAAAATTGAACAAGCAAAAAATGTCTATACTGTTTTTCCTAAATGGTTTCAACTAATTATTTTCTATTTATCTTTATAAAATTGGTGTGTGATTATCTTTAGCTAATCAAACCATGAGAGTACTTAAAAAACTACAACTCATTAAAAAATGATTTTGTAGCACTACATGTTAACATTAAGCAAATAAAGTTTTTAAGGTAAAAACTTTTTATTTTTTAATGATTAGTTTTTTTAACGTTGAGGTTTTTTAATTATTTAAAAAATTTAATCTTAAAAATAGCACTTGATCGTAGGAAAACAACTGTATTGAATTTAAGTATATGACACGATATGTTAATATTTTTAAGTTTATTACAGTTTTGTTATAATAGGTACACGTGTAAAAAAACTTTAATTTAAAAAAAGCCATTTTAAGATTTTGTAATAATAAAGTTATCTTATTAGCACTATAGTTGTACATAAAGATGACTTTTACGTATTACTGAGTTTATTTTCCCTACGTACACGTAAAAAGGCATAATAGTACGGTCTATCTACATATTTTAACCCTTCAGAGGAAATACAGTAAAACAAAATGATTTTTCTTTGAGAAAAGTTTTTTTTTCCAAAAACAGTATTAAGCAGTTGGTATTTTTTAAATAAATTGACAAAAAAAATTTTTTAATGCACGACCCATTCAAGCCAAAGTAATTTTTTTTTTGAAGAAACCTAGTGTTCTCATTTTTACGCATAAAGGGCTGATTTTTTCAGAGTAATACAACATATTTGCTATCTATTATTTGGAAATTCCATGGCAAGCACTTGAGCACTTCAGACCGTGTTTTCTGCAGCTGCAGATCTTTGACTCACACCTGCTTTTGTATCTGTAGGATATAGTTTTCGAAATACCGTTAGGCATTATCTGATCTGCGCTTTTTTGGCAGTAAATTATCACCATCAAAAGTCTAACCCCATCGCTCTGGCTCAAGCGAATTTCTGTACCACGTTCGCAACTGCAAATACGAGCGGTATGCACGTTGTACCACTGCTTCCTCTGTCTGTAGTAGGGTGGCCAAATGGAGGGATGATTTTAATGCCAATTTTTCAAATTTTACATAACGCAAATTATTTAAGGTACCTTTGGTTTTTTTGCTTAAGTATAAGCACGCCAAAATCTTGCATCCGACGCTCGCAATAACGTGATGTCGTTAATATTCATTATTCAAAATATTGAATATTGGCAACTGTACTTTTTTATTATCGAATATTTTAAAAATTTTATTTTTCCCAAAAATATACAAACAAAAGGTTGTGTTACAGCCGGTGATTATGTACAGCAAAACAATATACTTTTTTCAGATTGGATAGTTGAAGCTACTGCTATTTTACACTGTTTGCGTCTCTCTACCTTTTTTCCGGCTTATAAAAGTATATTTTATTATCATCTGATGCAAGCAGTGTTAATGAGACTAAGAGGTCTATGTCTTTGCCATATGTTTTTACAACATTGTCATTTCTCTGCAAGTCTATCACTGTCGTGGTTATTAGACTATCAGCATCTTCCGTAGCAGTTTTTATTGAAAATTTATTTTTCTATAATTCAGCGCTTAAAAAAATAAACGTTTTTTCATTGTCCTTATTTGACAGAAATTTTTCAAGGACATACTTTGTTGGTATCCAAATCAAACTGAATTTCTATTTACGTTTTTTCAACTGTCTACGCATTCGTTCTTCAGACAATGTGCTCTCTACACTGTACAGTTAAGGAAGAAGCAGAAGCACAAAATGAAGTTGCTGAGGGCCTCGACGCCCCGATGTTTTGATGGCGTTGGCTGCAGCATGCAACTCTGCACAAGTGTTTTGTATTGTACTTGTCCAGAAATTGAAATACGCAGAGAGAGTGCGCAACAACTCGTTGGGACGTACGACTGTCTGTTTCTCTCAATAGTCTCAACAGCCCACAGTACAGTCAGATTACTACGTATCTTGAACGTTTCACGTCCCCAAGACGTTTTCTAGTAAAGTGTTTCTACTTACATACATCTTAATATTTTTATATTTGCATGTTTAGATATCTTTTAACATTTTGTTTCTAATAACTTGCGGATTGTGTGCATTCATAGTGTCCTTTGTTTAGTGTCACGTTTAAATAAACGCAAAGATTAAAATTTTGTTTATAATATATTTTAACAAAAATAATTAAAAAAAATCTTTTCTTACAAGGATCAACGATCATGTCCGTACAAAATTCGCTTTTATGTGTAATCGCTCTAGTAATATATTTTACGGATTAGGAGTAATTAGTAACAATGCAAAGTAAAGAAAAAAAATAAATAAATATCATGCGTATTTAGCGGTTTTCTTTTTCTCTTATTGATTTTGGAGAACACGTAACAATCATACGAGAAAACAAAGATAATGGTATGCACAGAAGTTTCATTTTTATTAAAATGAATAGATTGTTAGGTACATTATTGTATTTTTTTTATAACAGATCTCGTGTTAATATTTTGTTAGAATTGTAAATTAATCACTCATAACCTTAACATTCTACCAATGACTATAGAAGATATCACAAAATGCAATAGACCCATTAAACGTTCTATAAAATATTAAGTTTTAAATTTTATAACTAATTTTTTTCTAAGTATGATGATTACTTCCTTACAAAATTTCAAATACAAAATACTTATAGTAATTAATTATATAATTTTTTGACGCACTACAGTATCTCTAAACATGATTTAAATAGTTAAAGTGAGTAAATTCAACTCATTAAAATCATCGCAAGCTACGATTACTACAATTTTTTGAACATTATGTTTATAATATTATTCTTATAAACGATCAATTCAAGGCTGAATATTTTTCAAGCTTACAGAGTCCGTTTGATAAGATATAATTTAAATAGTTAAAGTGAGTAAATTCAACTCATTAAAATCATCGCAAGCTACGATTACTACAATTTTTTGAACATTATGTTTATAATATTATTCTTATAAACGATCAATTCAAGGCTGAATATTTTTCAAGCTTACAGAGTCCGTTTGATAAGATATAATTTAAATGAGCAACATAAAAGTATCTTAGTGCTAATAAGTGGTTAAGTAATAATTATAATTAATGTTCATGTTATCAATAAAATTGAACAAGCAAAAAATGTCTATACTGTTTTTCCTAAATGGTTTCAACTAATTATTTTCTATTTATCTTTATAAAATTGGTGTGTGATTATCTTTAGCTAATCAAACCATGAGAGTACTTAAAAAACTACAACTCATTAAAAAATGATTTTGTAGCACTACATGTTAACATTAAGCAAATAAAGTTTTTAGAAATTTTCTACAAAAAATTTATAAATATTCCTCTTATTTACTTTTACAGCATAGAATATTTTAAAACGTTCTATGCATGATCTTAGGGTACGATTTTTTTTTTGTTTCTGTCAACAGCTATTTTTCGTAAAATTATTCACCTCTTCATAATAGTAACTTTTGAAATTTGCGTATTTATAAAATTATCAATAGATACATTAGTTCACTTGCAATGGAATATTGTTTTTCTGCATAATAAGTTTTTGATGTGTTTATTGAGTGTAGACATCTACTTATGTTTTCAGATTTTTATATTACTCGCACAGCAGTCACACTTAGAAATGTAAAAGTTTTTAAGAGTAGCGTAACAACTAGTTTGAAAGAAAAAGATTTTCGTGTGTTGCTATCAAAAGTGATCAATACTCAATCTAACCTTCAAGACAACTGTGTTCTCGTAGCAATACCCTATTTAAAGATGATAATTTCAAGACCTTCGTAAATCCTTTCAAAACCTTAAAACAAAAGTACTTTAGTCGTTTATGGATCGTCGACATCCTAAAGTTGCTGTTGCCTCAAAGAGAGGTGATTTGGTATTGGCAAAGAACATATTGTTCAAGACTTTAACTTAAAAATTGGATAACCTCCAATCTTAAGGTAACTAATAATTACAAAAAAAGCTAAGCTGTTTACTTTTTTCATAGCTTTGAATCAGAAGCAACTTTAAATCAAGGACCAAGGTGAAAGAATACCTGGGATTACAACAGGAGATCGAGCAAACAAAAATGTTAAGGATTTTGGTTGCCATCGTTCAAGCTGGGAGCTAATGGTAAGTACTAGAAATTATAAATAAACGAATATATTTATACTGTCTCAGGGGTTCTGTTAAAACTTTTAGTGCGATACAAACTTCATTTTGCGAAGCAAAATTCATTTAACGTTTGATATCCTCCTCATAATATCGGTGGTGCGTCACTAGAGTAATTTATCGTATGTCAAAAAGATTTCGGATCGTAAGGAAAATCCTCACTATCGGCTCACTATCTTAGAGTAATGGAGAGAATCGTACAGGAATTCATAAGTGTTTAAGCGCTCCCATACAGGCAGAAAGTAAAGGATAACGAAAAAGAATAATGAAGTACCTACAATAGAAAATTTCGACGAAGCGCGAAGTGACATAATGAGTGTTAGGGAGGAAGAAATTGCCTCGTATCCGGAAAATGAGTCAGAGTCAGAAATGCTGACCATATTTTTGAAATATAGCCCAGAATCCCAAAAAGATTGGGAAAAAATGAACAAAAAATAGCGCTTTTTAATGCTTCAATTTTTGAAAAAAAATGAAACCAAGTATTGTGAAAGAAAGAGAGGCCCTAACGACTGCATGAACAGCCAAACCAAGTTCGGAAAATTTTAACATGAGTAATATCGTACGAGATGAGTCATTCTCGAAAGCTGCGGGATATGGGACCGAAAAAATAATAGCGTCTATACGAGGGACAGGGCAACACACGTGAGAAGCACACTCAGAGATATCAATACTTAACGAAAATATTGTATATACACATACTTATTCATGAGTAGCCTGTGGACGGGAAAGGAGCCAGGTAAATTAACTGCTCATAACTAAGGCTAAAGACTGACTGTTTATAATATTCATACTTATACACTACAAGGTGATATGATAAAGATGTGTGTATAAACACATACATATGTATTACACAACGCTTTACGCTATGTTAATGATTCACAGTCGGATTCACATATACCACATCCTTCCCTACTTAATAATTGCAAAAACAACTACAATATATTTATTAATTAATGAGTAACCATATAACGGTACACAGGCTTTGTAATACGCATTGATTTTCTTACAATATTGTTTTGTAACTCGCCTTGTCGTGATTTATTATCATCGTACAAATCGTTATTCATCTCGCGCCAATGTTTTATCTGGTCGTAGTGTCTCTTATGTTCTCCTCCCCCTGCGAATTTTATCAAACAACTTCTCGGAGAAATCTCACTCACAACTTTCGCTTTTGACATTTTCGGATAGTCTTTACGAAAATCCCTTGCAATTACTACGTCTCCTTTTTCAAAAGTATCTTTTCTAACACCTTTAAAATTTTTAATTTGATCGTATTGCTTTTCTTCAACTATTTTTCTGCCATCAGGACGCAGTAATTGCAATGGCGTTCGCAACTCTCGATTGTATAATAATTTAGTCAGTGTCTCATTGGTAGTTACATGTTTTGTTGTTCGGTACGTGAATAAAAATTTATTAATTGCATTTTGCACGCTAATAGATTGACTATCGACTATAGATTTTACTTTCCTTTTGAAAGTTTTTACAAAGCCCTCAGCAGCGCCGTTAGTTGCTGGATGTTTTGGTGCTGCGAATGTGTGTTTAACACCTATTTTCTTTAAATACTCGAGAAACTCATCGCTCTTAAATTGAGAGCCTGAGTCTGTTACTAAATGATGGGGTAGGCCGTGTCGAGAAAAAATTTCTTGAAAAATTTTTACAGTATGATCTGTTGACATATTTTTTACAATGTAAGCTTCGGGCCATTTTGAATATGCATCTATAACTAACAAATAAGTATAACCCAAAAATGGCCCCGCAAAATCCGCATGAATTCTGTGCCAAGGTTGGTTGGGCCATGGCCAGGGTGAAAACGTGACTCTGCGAGGAACGTCATTCACCTTAATACAAAATTCACAATATTTTGCCTTTCTTTCTAAATGTTCATCTATGTTCAGCCACCACACAACCGAACTTGCCATACTTTTCATTTTTACTACTCCAAAATGACTATCATGTAAATTTTCTATAACATGTGTTTGTAGTTTAAACGGTATTATGACACGCTGTCCCCACATGAGGCATTCTTTTTCAATTGTTATTTCGTCTTTTCGTAGCGCATAAGGTTTTAACTCTTTAGGCCAATTTTTTAATTTACATTCTGGCCATCCGGTTAATGCCATTCTCTTTACACGAGACAGATCTTTGTCTTTAGCTGTTTCTCTCGCTACAGCTTTATAATTCAAACATCCAATTTTACTTTCAATTACGTAATGTAAATATGTATATTTTTTTTCTGTGTTTAAAATTTTACTTTGTTTTTCATCTGTTACGCAAGGTAATCTTGATAGAGTGTCTGCTACAATATTCTCTTTGGTACTTATATTTTCAATTTTATAGTTAAATGCACTCAAAAAATACGACCAGTTTTGAAGTCGACTCGCAGCCACGCTCATTACATAAATAGCACGTAGCATTAATATACCTACAATCGCGAGCTAAATGATTCGGCTTACCGCAACGATAACACTCCAAGTGTGTTGACGATTGTTGATCACGCGATGTCTGATGCCTCTGCTTGGGTTGCTAGTATTATTGTTTACCTTGCTGCCTATTCTGCTTGATTGCCGGCTGGCTCATTCTACTTGAATATTTTGAATTTGTCCAAGCATCCATCTTGTTGAATTCTTTCCTCTGTTTCTCCTAATACTGTTCATGACTATGTAATGTTTCAGCTCCTTTTTCAGCCGCTTCTGATCCTAAAGCTTTTTTTAATGCTGTATCTAATTTTGGTGTCTCGATTTTCAATAACTCAGCTTTAATAGACTTGCTTTGGATTCCAACAATTAATTGATCTAAAACCTGATCATCTCCATCTCCATCTTTAAATTTACAATTATTCGCCAACTCTTGTAAAGCAGTTACGTATTCACCAATACTTTCATTTTAATTCTGCATACGTTGTCTAAAACTGTTTTGATGAACCAAGTAAGATACTGGTGGTTTTAAATACTCCTTTACCACCTTAACTATCTCCTCGTACGTTTTTTCTCCAGGCTTCTTTGGCTTACATATCTTATTAATTACATCATACGTTGCTGCGTTAACTTTACTTAATAAAATGGCTCTCTTCTTATTGGCATCAATTACATCGTTTGCTATGAAATATTGCTCGAGGCGATCTATTAATTTTTCCCAATCGTCTTTACGGATATCGAAATCTAAATTTGCAGAAACCTCCATTTTCTTAACTCGTCTAACATCAATAATCACTTTGTTATCTTCTTCTTTATTTTCAACTGTTTTACCTTCAATATCTTCTAAACTTTTTACTTGTTCTTCAGGTCCAGCAGCTATTTCTTGCCGTACAAACGCTCGTAACTTTTCTCTTAACTCAGCTAGTGTATCCTCTCTTTTTACCTCAATGCCATTTGCATGACACAATAAAAATATTTCCTCCTTGTTCAAATTTTGTATCCAAGCCTTGTACACCCGGCATTCGTACTATCTTTCATTATTGTAGTATTCACTCTTTACTTTACACTCCTTATAACACTTTTATCTTCGTCGCCAGTTATTGCATATACACATACTTATTCATGAGTAGCCTGTGGACGGGAAAGGAGCCAGGTAAATCAACTGCTCATAACTAAGGCTAAAGACTAACTGTTTATTATATTCATACTTATACACTACAAGGTGATATGATGAAGATGTGTGTATAAACACATACATATGTATTACACAACGCTTTACGCTATGTCAATGATTCACAGTCGGATTCACATATACCACAGAAAAGCACAACAAAATTCATCGCAGATTCCTGAAAAGTTTATGGTACAAGGATACGAGGGATTTGCATGTACTTAGCAGTTAGGTATTTCGGGACCTGTCGATGAACTGACAAAGGTACAAAACCAAAGTGTAGGATACCCATAAAGGGCACAGTTATTTGATTTTTTTTTGCAGAGCAATAATATAAATGGGGAATTCCTTCCACACGAACAGGATCCGGTTCAACCAGGTATGGTACATACTAGCTCCACAGAACACCAGCAAACTGTCCACAGGCAGCCCTCGAACGCACACAACATACTAGCTTATGTAAAAAGTGCATTGGGAGGCATCCCAAAATTTAACGGGGACCCAATTAACTTCCCGCTATTAAAAGAAATGGTACAGATAGCGAAAACAACAATTCCACGGACATTTAAAAAACATTTTATAGGGATATTAGGGAATAAATTAAAGGGTACAGCTGCAGACCAGCTTCGTACGCAGCTTTCACTATTTAATACCGTCGATAAATTTTTGCTAGCACTCTCACGACAATTTGGGAGAATGGGATGCGCAGAGATACTATAAGCAGAGTTGAAAATATTAACGCAGTACCTAAGTGAATCGATTTTACAATACTGCAGCTAGGCGCAGAAATTATGTAATAGAATCATGATGACCCATGATTTAAATCCACACCTGAGGGAAATAGAGAAGACAGTACTAAAGAAAAATTTAGATAGAAAAGCGGCTAAACTATTTGTGTACGGCCTCAAGGCACCATGAAGTTGAAATGTAGCTGGACTTAGGCCAGCGACAATAGAGAAAGCTATAGAAGCAGCCACAAGCGTAGACAATGAGATGGGCTTGGGTAACATGGGACAAGGAACGTACAATTCCTACGCAACACAGAAATGAAAGGTATTCAAAAATAGACGATAAATGGTGTTCATATTGTACAAGACACTACAGACACTTTACTAAGGAATGCGAAAAACCAATATAGGATGCACTAACTGAAAAATTTCCACACCCCGATAAACCACCCGACGTACCGTGCGAAGAGTCTACCGTAGGGGAGAACAAGAGCGGAACTGCGTACAATAACTCATTCCATGCTACGCGGCAAAATGGTTTCAATTTCAATGGTAATACTAATTATCATCAACAACAAGAAAAATATTAGGATGGTGATAATAGGCGCCCCAATAAGAATAACTACAATAATAACAATAACTTTTATAATAGTAACAATAATAACCGCCCGTACATTGGCCAACAGCGACAAAATGATTATACAGGTAATTATAACAGGCCGAACGCAGTTAATCAAGATTTTAGAAATAAAAATAGATATATTAATATAAATGGGGGTAATGGTTATAGAGGACGATACCAATATTAAAAGGGTTATAATAACCAGAGCTAACTACGAGGAAACGAAGCTACCTCAAATTTTAGGAAGGAGTCGCAAGACGCAAGAATAAATGCGGGAAATTCAAACTCCAACGATGCTCGATGCGCTCCCCAAACATAGAGCATTCAGCAATATGCAATAAGGTGATAAACGCGCTCAGTGATAGAGGGGTGCCAGGAACACGTGCACACAACGAAACATACGAAGGTGCATGGCAAGTAGAGACAGAGGAGCTCAATAACACCAAGCCCAACACAGCCCGCAAGAAAACTTATTAGTCAGCCGTGTAAGGTCAATATTCAGGTAAGAGAACCACTGACTACGATCGCGTACGTTGATAGAATTACGAGCAAAAATAATTTCCTTCAAAATAGCCTACAAACGGAAGAGACAGAACAAGAAAAAAGTAGATACGAAGTCTCTTGTAAAACCATAAATATATTTAGAGCACGTAAGACTCAATATGTATGAAAATCTTTCGGCTACAAAATGGAAAAGTAAAATTCCACGCCAATACAGGCGCAGAGATATCAATCGTAAAAGAAGATAGCCGTCGTCCAGACATTTTCGTTGACAAAGGGACCCGAGTTTAAATTGTTGGAGTTACGCACGGCAAACGTAGCACGTTAGGTACAGTAGAAATACCACTAAATGGCCTTGTTTACACATTACATGTGGTTCCACACGACTTCCCAATAGATGTAGAAGGTATAATTGGTTAGGATGTTTTGAAAATGAATAATGGCCGCATATGTGCTCGGAAAAATTATTTTGTAATTGGGAAGCATAAAGATAAAATTAGAGCCATAGATGATCGAAATTCCTGCCAGAATAATACAAGTGGTATACGCTCGTGTAAAGAAAACGAGCGAAAATTTTAATATTGGTTGGGTCTCTTTGCACAAAATGAGTAAAGAAGGCGTACTATTTAAAAATTTCGTAGCCACACAGCATGAGGTAAAGGTGTATGCAGAGTGCATTCATAAAAATGATGAAACGGTTAGAATATCGGTACCCGATCTCGTTTTATTAGAGTGCGAGGCAATACAAGAGGCTGAACCGTTCAGCGTCAAAGGAGATGACGTGAGGGGCTTCAATGAAGCAATGATAAGGTTATTTGAAACAAAAAAAAAAAAAAAGGAAGAATTGAATAATAATTTGAACAGCGGATTAAATGGAAATGAAATTGCGAGAGTGGAAAAAATAATGGAACTCGTAGACATATCTAGCAGTAACGAAGAGGAAAAATTACATGTCAGAAAGCTTATAGAGCATAACCCCTTCGCGTTTGATCTATATGGAGAGCCGTTAAAAGCTACTAACGTAGTAAAGCATCGAATGAAGACTACAACTGATAAATTCGTGACAGCTAATCACTATAGGTACCCACCGGCACTAAGGAAGCAAATGAAGACAGAAATAGAAAAATTGCTTAAACAAGGCATAGTCAAACCATCAGAATTGTCGCACAATTCTAACATGTGGATTGTACCCAAGCATGCGGTACCAGATGGAGAGAAGCGCTGGCACGTCGTAACTTATTTTAGACAGCTTAACAAAATTACCGTAGAAATCTGCCAACCTCACCATTACAGAGCGACACACTCGAGCATTTAGCGTCTGCTTCGATATTTAACAGTAATCGATCTAAATCAAGGATTTTTTCAGATTAAAATTTACAAAGAGGACGCACATAAAACGGCATTCTCTGGGCCGGACAGGCATTATCAGGACAAGAGAATGCCAATGGAATGTACGGACTCGCCCAATAAATTTCTAAGAGCGATGTCAGTTGCTTTGGCAGGTCTACAAAGGCACGAAAAAGAGGTGTACTTAGATGGCATAATAGTGTTTATCGAGAACCTCCAGGAACTTGGAAGACGCTTTATTAGACTTTCAAATCACTCGGCAGGGGCTAACTTGACCATTAAACCTAAAAAGTGCCAATTTTTAAAACGGGAAGCGAAAGTGTTAGGGCATATTGTTAGAGATGGGCAAAAAAACAGACCCAAAGAAAATCAAAGCAGCAAGAAAATACCCGAGATCTACTAATGCCAAAAAAATTAAACAGTTTCTTGGATTTGTAGGGTACTACAGACAATTCATCTAGACTAATGCAAAAATTGCTCAGCCACTTTCCAAGCTCTTAAAAGGAGAACAAAATTTAAATGGGGAGAGCAGCAGGACCGAGCCTTTACGACACTTGTAGAAGCATTATGTAGTGAGCCGGTACTTGTTACACCTAATCTGGACAAGCCCTTTATAGTTACAACGGATGCGTCAGATTACGCAATAGGGACAATATTAAGTCAAGGCAAACTGGGAAAAGATAAACCGTGTGAATAGGCTTCACGATGCCTCCAAGGGAGGGAATTACACTACTCGACGTATGATAAGGAACTGTTGGCCATAGTATTTGCCAAAAAAACAGTTTCAGCTGTACTTATTTGGGTGCGAAATTTACAGTAGTCACAGATTATAAGCCACTTCAATATTATCACATGTCAAAAAAGCCCGACATAAGATTTAATAGGCTGAAAGCGGAACTATAAGGCTACGAGTTTGACGTAGTATATCGGCTAGGCATTTCAAACAAAGCACTTGACGCACTCTTTCGAAACCTAAGAATAGGAGAGGGAGAAATAAACACTGGGCGGCCATGCCACGAACTGTAACAGCTGGCGGCCGAATGGGAGAAAAAAAGACTAGCCAATAGCGATAGGCCTCTAGCGCGCATTTTTAAAATACGAGCGACCCGCAAACAGCACATTCAGGTAAATACTAAAAAAGGAAAAATTACTTACTCTGATTAAGAGGATTAAGATAAGAAAGTACAGAAGAAGAGAGAAAATTTTGATGGATGGAAAGGAAATAAACGTGATATAAGAATAAATGGTCAAGCTGATAGTGAAGGGGACCCGAATCCAAGGAAAAAAAAATAAGCAAAAAATGAAGCAAAATATAAGGAAAACAGTGAGAAAACGAGGTCACCCAAGAAAGAAAATCATAGTTAGCAATTTAAAAACTAAAACAACCACGAAAGCAATGAATGAAATCATTTTACAGGGGCCAGTGAACGATAGATTACCCTATATATGAAGGGAGGGCCGAATGCAACATAGGATAAATTAAACAAGCACACCAGTGATTAATAAAATTAAGGTCGTACCAAAGAAACCAAAAACTTGTAAGCGTCAGTTCGATAAACTTACAAGAAAGCAAGCACTTTTCCCTACTACGGAACACAACGAGAGCCCGTCAAGGATATTATTGTTGCAAATTGCAGAACAGCAGTAATAATGAATAGTGCATCGGGAAATCACGATACCAGACTCAAAAGTTGGAGCTGGCAACTGATACAAGCAATCTTGACGTCAAAAAAAAAAGTGTACGGTAATCAAGAAATGAAGGATACCTGAGAGTCAACGGAAGCAGATAAGGTAGCAGAGGATACCAAGACCTATGAAAAAGGTATTTTCAAAGGCAGAAGCGTCGAAGTATCGAAGAGAGCCGATCGAGAATGAGAGAGATCAAAGGAAAAAGAGAGTAAAGGAGAGCTACCATAGTACATGCATACGGCGAATAAGCCGCTCACCATCGGTAATAATAAATATAATCAGAGGGTGCAAAGGAAAAAACAATTACGTGAGGTACAGAATGAAAATAAGCGCAACAGGGAAATTAAATGCTGAGGTTCGGATACATCAGATGATGAAGGAAAAAAGTGGCAAGAAAAAAATGGAGTCCGATCGCTACTACAGGGAATGATCCTATTTTTCAAGGAATGATGGACGAAAAATTAGGTTATATTATAAAATAACCAGGGTTTTAAAGGGAATTAAAAACGACGAGTACACCAGCAGCAATACTAATCAAGGAAAGAAAGCGAAAATTGCGCAAGAGACAGCTATATACATGAAACAAACAAAAGCTAAATTTTCCAATTACGATGACAATAATGAGCCCTTCGAAAGAAATAGTAATAGCCAACTGTGACACAACGCGATCGCCAAATAGTATAACGACATAAAACGCGGAAGAAGAACGTAGGTCAGCAATGCGCTCAAGGAGCATAGAAACAAAATTAGCTCCAACAACAGACGCGGATCAGACGAACTGCGGGCTTAAGTTATGATCAACGTTAGAAGGCAAGATGTAGAGGAAAGGCAGGGAATGAGGATTGACGTATGGGAGCCCAAAAAAAACATACCAAAAGAAAAAGCGTTACCGGAGGTAAAGAAGAAAACAGATTCAACAATGCTTAAAATTAATAAGCAAGTTCAGTTTGCAGAGCCAGAGGATCAAACAGTAAAAGAGCACAACTTACCATCAGACACAAATGCGCTGACAGATAAGTGGATAGAGTATATTAACGATAATACACGAAGAGAAACGAGTATTAAATACTTTCTGAAGTACTAGGACTATTTCATAGCCTTACATTTTGACTAACAAGCTGAAAATGTTAGTGGAAAAATCAGAATACCTGCAAAAGTGAATGGAGCCAGAAGAAACAGAAAATATACTAAAGTTGCGTACAGAATATGAAAGTAGGAAATGTATATACATACTTTCGCAAGAATTAAAAAAACGTGTGTGTACACTTTAAATTAAACCGGGGAAATTATATTGGTATGCACTATATTGCAACGTACAAAGAAGAAGTCGGCCACTTAAATCTAGAAGGTAACGGCGAGAAAGCCGTTTACATGCCCTAATACAAAATTCGAACACCGAGCCAAACTGACTCACGACAGTACAACGATACTAGTTATAACAATAATAATAATAATAATAATAATAATAATAATAATAATAATAATAATAATAATAATAATAGTAATAATGATTATGATGATAGGTATATGATTCTGATGCTTGTCAGTAAACTAGAAATTAATACGACCAATAGGTCTACAAGCGAATGTTAAAACATCTTAATCATTGTATCAAGAAGTGCATATGTATAGATAGAGGCACTTTATATACAAGCACTCTGTACCCTCCATACATACCCTTTTATCAATAACCAATATACTTAAGATTCATAATGCTAAACCACATAGTTTCTTTTTCAACAAATTTTCTCAAGAAATATATTAGAATGAAAAAAATGTTTTTTGCGGGTACGGATCAAACACACTATCTCCAGTTTACTAGACAGTTGCTCTACCATTTGAGCTACCAAGGAGCTGTACATTCACTCGCATAGTAAGTTTATATAAGTTCATCATTCCTAATATTTACAGCTGTCTTTCAACTAAGCTCAATATAGTAGGTATATGATTCTAATGCTTGTCAGTAAACTAGAAACTTAATGCAACCAATAGGTATACAAGCGAATGTTGATACATCTTTATCATTGTATCAAGAGGTGCATATGTATGCATAGCGGCACTTTATATACAAACACTCTATATCTTCTATACATGCCCCTCTCTTAATATCGAATATACTTAAGATTCAAAATATTAAACCACAAAATATGAACATTCACTTTTATACCTATTGGTCGTATTAANGACATTAAATTGAAGCTACCTGTAACATAATTTAATAAGTGTGGTTATAATACGCCGGAGCGTCTCGAAAATTTCTCCAGTTGACTATAGGCAGTTCAGTAAGTTGCATCGAGAATGTAGATAATAGTCGTGCAGCTGGATATCCCGGTTACCGACATAATACTAATACTAATAATAATAATGACAGAAAAAATAGAAAATATAAGAATAATACAGCTAGTATATCAATATAGCATTATATATTAAGACAGGATACACAGAAACATATGTCTATACATATATTGGGAAAGGGTTATTTTTAATTAATTCGCGGCCTTCGGACCAGCCGCAAGTGAACAACAAATGTTACAAAAAGAAAATATAAAATAACTGATAACTGCGTAACCAACGGACATTTGGACAACTAATTCAAGCCCTTCTAAAGAAGCAGTATTGATAAAATACGTACAAATTTTTTTTTCTTAAATTTTCGCGGCCACCGGACGTGCCGTGAAAAAAAAATAAACATTAACGGAAGCAGGTAAATAAACAATATTATTAGGACCAAAGAAAAACCAAAACACATATGTGAACAATGATGAAGGTGAGAAATTATAACAATAACATACAAACAATATAGGAACTAAACATAGAGCATACAAGAAGCGCGCATGGCATTTTCTAACGAAAAAGATGCAAAAAAATTGTCAATAACAATAATAATAATAAGAATTACGTAACAATAATAATAACTATAATAGTAAGATAATAAACAGTTATTGTTACCAAAACAAAAGCAAGGTGCTACAATCAACTAAAAATTACATAACATGTACAAACAAGGCAAAATTAGCCTGTAAGCATGGAATATGCAGAACGAATTAAGCGAAAAAGAATAAATCGAAAGGCAGAGAAAAGTCCGAAAAAAGAAATCGATCAGATTCAAGGTAACACTAACTTATTGTCGTTATCGTTAAACACCACAATCCCCTAAAGCAATCACATCTACAGCGTTTCAAGATTACCCCTTCCTTCCTCAAAGATAAATTTAATACACTCCACTATCCCCAACAACTCCACAAAGATCCTTCCAGCACGGACCTGGAGCCATCGAAAGCAATTTTCGTAATCCAACGGAGGCTCACGGACTGCGCAGTGAATTCCCTTATCTGACACTAGTATTCGAGATAATACATAACAAGCGACGGAATCCATAAAAACAAAAACGTAACGGATTATCCGGACACTAGGGTAGCGTTGGAGAAATAAACAGCAACGCTGCCAAAAATGGTAAACCACTAGAATAATGCAGCAAAAAAAAAAAAAAAAAAAAAGATGGGAAGAAGGTGGTTAAGAAGTCACGCACGAGGGCGAACATAGTAGCTACGGCACAAAATGTAAAGCGTGCGAATTGATGAAAAGCCACAGTACAAGCTAGCGGAAAGGGAGAAAAAAAGTTAAAAACAACAATTGCAGCGAACGGGCGCTAGCGCCTTCGGATTATCGAAATTAAGAAGGATCCATCATAATTCATTTTCCATGCATGACACACAAGAACGGAAGGAAGGGAGTGGAAAAATTTTAGGAACAGAAAATTGGACTGACTAATATAAGCCAATTGAGCCTGTGGTACGAGATTCATAATCTTTCCAGACTCGCATCTGTTGGAGTATAATAATAATGGAATATATTGATAAAGTGTACTAATTCAATTATCAAAGAGAATAAAAAAATTTAAAAGAAAGAAAATTATGAAAAAAACAATAAATTGGAAAAAAATAACGACAAACGAATAAAAAAATTAAGCATGCGGCAATAAAAAAGTGTAGCCGTAGTAGGATAGCAGAAAATAGATGTGTAATACCGTATGTAGTGTATGCCGCAAAATAAGATAGAAAATAGACATTTGTAGAGGAAGTACCACACTTGCAACTGAAAATAAGCACACGGTTCTTTAATATTATAATGCATTCGGTCGCGTCATTTTTGAGTAAACCGACTTTCAAGTACATGTATGTGCATGAGCGTAGATACAGAAATAAAGAAACGTAGATAGAACGTGAACGAAGACGATACATATCTGTACGGCCAACAGCTCTCTTTTTTCGCCTCTCACTCTCTCTACTGCGGTTCTTAAAAGATTTCAAAAATACGAATACACCTACGGAAATAGAAAAAGATATACGTTTTTAAAAATAGGGACCCCATAACACTAAATTTGGCCAGAATGCTTACAGGCAGAAGAAACAGTTCCGGATGTGGAGGCGTAGCAGCGGGTGCAGTGATACTGCAACCAATAATGTTACAGAGTATACAAAGACCTGTTGTATCGCAAAACCAAGTGCGCGGTCAAAGGTGCACTGCCGGCAGCTAACAATATGCCATGTCCTCATGCATAAGAGGAGAATGTAAGGAAGCAATAGCTATATTAAGAATAGTAATAGTAATATATATAAATCAACATGTTGTATATATATATATATATATATATATTTGTATGTATGTATGTATCTTTGTATGTTTGTATGTGTGTATATAAAAAAAAGTCACTAAAACCATTGTAATCCCTAATCACGAGAACTACTGAACCGATTTTGCTGGAATTTTGTACACCGATTCTTGACACTTCCAGATGGTTTTAGTATCATTTTTATCTTAAAAATTTTAAAAACAATAGTAATAAATAAGATCTAAATTTTGAAAAGATACCTCAGCTTTTTACTTTAGTTCAGCAGGATTTGCTAGGTGGCATCGACATTAAATTGAAGCTACCTGTAACATAATTTAATAAGTGTGGTTATAATACGCCGGAGCGTCTCGAAAATTTCTCCAGTTGACTATAGGCAGTTCAGTAAGTTGCATCGAGAATGTAGATAATAGTCGTGCAGCTGGATATCCCGGTTACCGACGACACTCGTATCCAATGGGCAAGTGACTTAGTTCTACTTGCATTCTGAACCTCCGGGATTGACGAGTGCCACCATTAAAAAATTATTCAAACTGATAACGTCTCTGACAGAATACTAGAAGACGTGTCTAGTGGGAGCACAAACTGCTCCAACACTTCAGAGTTATATGGCTGTTCTATCATCCAGTCTGGTGCCGTCCAGAGAATTTTTTACTACAAATGAAAGCCAGAGAAGACAGCTCTATGGAGTATGGGCAGCCACAACGACTTCCTTTTCAGTGGTCGTTCCCAACGGCATACCCACAGAGAAGGTATTCTATAGGTCCATTTTTCCAACTACCGATGCGCAGTTTAATATCCAGAGAACGACCTGAAGACGAGATATCCTTTGGTCAGCGACGTACCTTCCTCCACTACGGTCTCCGTACACAAAGGCTTCAAGGGTAAGAGTCAAGCTACCCACAGCCAGTTCTTTATCATCACGAATAATAATAAGGAATAGCTGGAAGTTTCACCACTGACCCTTTTCAGGGCCATTATAAGTATTTACGTTCCCTACTTAACCATCAATCTCATCGGTTCTTTTAAGGGCCACCTGAGTTGAAACTACCTTACCAACAAATACACTTTTACTACCATTTCTTGAAGCAACTCGTCGACTAAAAGAGTATGTTAACTAAAGACGGCCACTATTAAACCAAGTCAATCATTCACTGGCAGTTGTCACGAGCAGAGTTGTTCGTTACAAGGCTGGAAACCATGGCAACCAACGACCTTGTATTACCATCTCAACTTTAAGCATTCAACTAAGAACCACCGATCCTCCTTAAGGTCTGCAATGGGCGAACCTAACAGCTGTTAAGAAAAAAAAAAACTTAAACGAACGGGACAGTCTTCAACGGGCAAGCAACATGAACCAATCTCTCCACCTTAGATCACCAAAACAACAGAGTCTGCAAAAAAAAGGTGCTTTAGACACCAACGTCTTCAACGTTATACCAGGGGACAATGGAAAAGATCTTTAAAACAAGCTCCAAAGTTTCGGACTTTGTAATTTTTCTCCCGATCAGTCTGGGGCTTCAACAGCAGGCCAGAGAAGATTCCCCTGAGGTATTCAGGCAGTCACAATTGCTGTAAACTTCAGTCAAGTAACAGTGTACTTAAGAAGCTCACCAGCCTTCTTAAGGGCAATTGGACATCGAACTACCTTGCCAACAAATATATTAGAACTTAATAAAGTTGACAGAAAACAGCCTTTAGGGGTCACAAAAGTCGTAAGCATGCCAATAGTCGCAAGAGGGTAGGTTGGAAAAAAAACTTTAAATGTATCTAATGTACGGATTGGAACAGCAGCGTGAAAATCAACGAATAAAGAATCTGTTACGTGAGAGATCAGCTTTTCATTGTACCATCACAGTAATTTCTTAAATCTTTAAAGATCTAAATTCAGATTTTTACATAAGTAGAAAATGTATTTGTATTTTTGTGGCAATTGAAAATGTAGAGATTAGGCCCCAGGACTTGGTTGCTCTAGTAATAAAGTTGTAAGATAAGATAACAAAAACTTTTTTTTAATATATACTTTTTGGGAGTTTTAAATCGTAACAGCTTTAAACAATAGCCCTTTTCGTAAATTATATGAGAGAAACTCCAAATCAATGGCTTCTTATAGCCAACGATTATTTTATGGCATAAGGAACTCACGGTACATTTCAGCATAATTATATTTATTTTTTATTTTTACAGCTTATTATTTCACCAATTAAACTGTATGTATTGCGAACAGATATGTATTTAACAAGATAATTTTTGTTCTAAGGAGTGTCACACTACGGTGTTCCATTTAGTGAGTTTCGGGCGAAGCCAACACGGGGGCGCTAGTATACATATGTAAATTTAAGTTACGTGTGCTTGTATATATATATATGTATATACGAACCCAAGTTACGTTTCGTTATTTAAACTCAGTTACCATATTAACGAACAAAAAAAAACCACATAATATTATGTAGCATAACATCTAATAGGCTCGTAGCGTAGCCAATTGTAACAGTAGTATAACACTGTGGGATCGAACTGCGGTTTTAGCAATCAAAATTTAGACTAGCTCAAAAAAACTATGTTGTAAAGAATTAAACAATGCCAATCGATTGTCATGAAATCGAACAAAAATTTCTTTACGCTTAGGCTTCAAAAAAAATGACAAAAATAGTAAAACACGGTTTTCAGCGTCGGAAATTAACAATAAGCCTTAAAATAAGAAATAAAAATATAGGAGTATGCGTAGAAAAAAAAAGAACAAAATGAGCTCCAGTCAATCCCAATTGGTCCACTGATTTTCCTGCGAAATGCAAAAAAAACTAATTTTTTGAGCCAATATTGAAAAATTCATAACTCTGTTTCGCATAAACATGTAAAGCTAAACTTTAGCAGAGTTGTAGCTTTAGTAGTCTTCAATAACCACACTGAATTCCAGCAAGATTGAATCAACAGTTTTTGCAAACCGCAGCTAAATGCAAAATGCAAAAAAAGGCACTTTGGCAAGACGGCCTAAAAAAAATTGTTTACAACGTTAGATATACTTTTTTTGCAGGATCATATTTTTTAATATTTACTTTACAACTTACCAAAATTANTTAATTTTCAGAGTTCCATTTCCGCGAAGATGACCATATTGTCGAACTGTTTGTTGATTTCTGCTTTAAAATGATTAATTGTAGTTTCCGATAATTCAGTATTTAATTTGTGCAAATTATGGTGATTTGGTGATTTTGTATTTGATCATTAAATCATATTTTTTAATATTTACTTTACAACTTACCAAAATTAATAAATATTAAATAAATGAACGGAATAGAGTCAGAATAAACTGAAGAAAAAAAAGTTTATTCGAAATTTTTAGTAAATTTTGTAGCAACATCATATAAAAATTACTCTAACTCGAATGATGGAACTTACCCAAGTTTCATTCATCAAATAGATTAGAATACCAGATTCAGACTCACAAGCTACTATATCAGCTTCTCACATGTTTAACTTCTTCTCCAGGCCAGAGAGAGGTGTAGTAATCATTTTACAGCTGACTGTCAAGAGTGTAGAAATTTGCATTGGCATTTAAATGAAAAATTAAATCCATCTGAAAGGTCCCAGTGTCTAAATGAGACTGGCACACAAAATTATAGTTTTAAGGAATATTACAATTTTGCCTTGAAAGTACTACTGTCAAATAGAAGAAAAAAAGTGATTACCATAAATATATTTTATTTGGAGTACGAGATCAGAATATTGTCAGTAACACTTCCAATAATGTCACAGTTCAGTATATTCCAATTGGATCCATCGGATGGACTACAACCATCATAGACTTGCACACTAGGTTATAGTTTCAAGGAATATATTATAATCTTACTTTTGAAAAACTATTATCAAATGCAATTTGTAAAGTTATAACCGTAGACCATGCAATTCAGTTTACGACTTCCCTTTCTTTGAGTATAACCCCGATTAATTGGTGGTGGTAACAATCGGCTAAGAATATTATCTGTACCGAGGAAACTCTAAGATTAGGAACCAACACACAAACAATGATAGTGTTAATATGTCGGAGGACGGGTTCGTTGCCCTGTGTAAAAGAGCGAAATTGCTAAGATTGCCGATTATAAACAATATTTAGAATAATTATTATCAAGTTTCAAAATTTATCTGTTGAATAATCAATTAATTCCTGCACCATGTACAGCAATTGTTTAGCCGGAGCGTCTCGAAAATTTCTCCAGTTGACTATAGGCAGTTCAGTAAGTTGCATCGAGAATGTAGATAATAGTCGTGCAGCTGGATATCCCGGTTACCGACGACACTCGTATCCAATGGGCAAGTGACTTAGTTCTACTTGCATTCTGAACCTCCGGGATTGACGAGTGCCACCATTAAAAAATTATTCAAACTGATAACGTCTCTGACAGAATACTAGAAGACGTGTCTAGTGGGAGCACAAACTGCTCCAACACTTCAGAGTTATATGGCTGTTCTATCATCCAGTCTGGTGCCGTCCAGAGAATTTTTTACTACAAATGAAAGCCAGAGAAGACAGCTCTATGGAGTATGGGCAGCCACAACGACTTCCTTTTCAGTGGTCGTTCCCAACGGCATACCCACAGAGAAGGTATTCTATAGGTCCATTTTTCCAACTACCGATGCGCAGTTTAATATCCAGAGAACGACCTGAAGACGAGATATCCTTTGGTCAGCGACGTACCTTCCTCCACTACGGTCTCCGTACACAAAGGCTTCAAGGGTAAGAGTCAAGCTACCCACAGCCAGTTCTTTATCATCACGAATAATAATAAGGAATAGCTGGAAGTTTCACCACTGACCCTTTTCAGGGCCATTATAAGTATTTACGTTCCCTACTTAACCATCAATCTCATCGGTTCTTTTAAGGGCCACCTGAGTTGAAACTACCTTACCAACAAATACACTTTTACTACCATTTCTTGAAGCAACTCGTCGACTAAAAGAGTATGTTAACTAAAGACGGCCACTATTAAACCAAGTCAATCATTCACTGGCAGTTGTCACGAGCAGAGTTGTTCGTTACAAGGCTGGAAACCATGGCAACCAACGACCTTGTATTACCATCTCAACTTTAAGCATTCAACTAAGAACCACCGATCCTCCTTAAGGTCTGCAATGGGCGAACCTAACAGCTGTTAAGAAAAAAAAAAACTTAAACGAACGGGACAGTCTTCAACGGGCAAGCAACATGAACCAATCTCTCCACCTTAGATCACCAAAACAACAGAGTCTGCAAAAAAAAGGTGCTTTAGACACCAACGTCTTCAACGTTATACCAGGGGACAATGGAAAAGATCTTTAAAACAAGCTCCAAAGTTTCGGACTTTGTAATTTTTCTCCCGATCAGTCTGGGGCTTCAACAGCAGGCCAGAGAAGATTCCCCTGAGGTATTCAGGCAGTCACAATTGCTGTAAACTTCAGTCAAGTAACAGTGTACTTAAGAAGCTCACCAGCCTTCTTAAGGGCAATTGGACATCGAACTACCTTGCCAACAAATATATTAGAACTTAATAAAGTTGACAGAAAACAGCCTTTAGGGGTCACAAAAGTCGTAAGCATGCCAATAGTCGCAAGAGGGTAGGTTGGAAAAAAAACTTTAAATGTATCTAATGTACGGATTGGAACAGCAGCGTGAAAATCAACGAATAAAGAATCTGTTACGTGAGAGATCAGCTTTTCATTGTACCATCACAGTAATTTCTTAAATCTTTAAAGATCTAAATTCAGATTTTTACATAAGTAGAAAATGTATTTGTATTTTTGTGGCAATTGAAAATGTAGAGATTAGGCCCCAGGACTTGGTTGCTCTAGTAATAAAGTTGTAAGATAAGATAACAAAAACTTTTTTTTAATATATACTTTTTGGGAGTTTTAAATCGTAACAGCTTTAAACAATAGCCCTTTTCGTAAATTATACGGGAGAAACTGCAAATCAACAGCCCTTTATGGCCAATGATTATTTTATGCCATAAGGAACGCACGGTACCTTTCAGCATAATTATATTTTTTTTAATTTTTACAGCTTATTATTTGGCCAAATAAACTGTATGGATTCCGAACCAATATATTTTGAATAAGAAGATTTTTGTTGTGAGAAGTGTCAGAGCTAGATGTATAATTTTTCACTGAAAACGTTTCATATTACATGTCAACACACTACGGTGTTCCACTTAATGAGTCTCGAACGAAGCCGAGACGGGGGGGCCGCTAGTTATCACATAAAGAGTATCGAAGCTCACTGCTCTTTAAGCATCTTCAAGCATACATGCATGGGTTGTCTTTCCCTATCTCCCTCTGACTCAATATTGCTTTGATAGCATAATCTGATGCATCTGTCGTCACAACGAATACTTTTTCTAGATCAGGAGTTTTGAGTACGGGCTCACAGTAAAGTGCTTCTACAAGCGTTTTAAATGCTTTCTCATGTTGCTTTTTCTATTCAAGTTCCGATCCTTTCTTCAGGAGTTCACAGAACGGTTGGAAAATTTTTGCATAATTTTTAATGAATCTCTTGTACTATCCAGCAAATCCCAGAAATTGTATAACCTTCTTTGCATTCATAGATTCCGGATATTGTCTTGTAGCTTGAATTTTTTTGGGGGGGGAGGGTCAGTTCTTATTTTACCATTTTTTGAAATACAACCTAACACTTTTACCTAATTTTTTTTTGAATTGGTAGTTACGTGGTTCAATTCTGAGGTTTTCTCTAGATAATCGTCCCAACAGTTTTATAAAGCACTAGCGATACTCTTTGCGATTTAATGTAAGTGTTTTTTTTAGTAAAAACGTGTTTGGGGAGTCTACGTAACCCATAAGCATTCTTTTGTACTAGTAGAGACAATCTGGTCCCGAGAACACTGTTTCGTAGACGTCATCTTCGTGTATTTCGAACTGAAAAAACTCCTGCTTTAAGTCTACAACTGTATACATCGTGATATTGCCAGATGTTCTAATATATCACTCTGAAAAGAAACTAGGTGACAACTACCTAATGCTATCTTGTTTAGTTGCCTGAAATCCATTAAAACACGCCAACGTTTTTCGCTATCTGGCCCTGTGTTTTTTGGTGTTAGATCCACATGTTCGAGTTGTATGGAGATTCTGAAGGCTCTATTATGTCTTGTTTAGGTAATTTCTGTACTTCAACTTTTATTTTCTCTTTGTTATCCAGCGGATGTCTATATTGCTTCGTTACTACAGGTTTATATGGAATCGTATTAAGCCCTTACACATGCTTTTTCTCGTCTTTGTTGCAACCCCATTTGTCAACTAACTCCATCTTCTTGTCAACGCGAGCTTTCCTGTTACTTAGGACGACTATATTAATATTTTCTCAAGTACATTAGTATTATTATTGTAATAGCCGTCTTCGACTCAACCCGCGTATTTCACGATATCTTCGTTCGTATGTGCAACTGGTATCATTTTTTATCTTAGTATCTGATTTGTCATTTTTTCCGAGGTTTTCGTCTGCTTTAAACATTGATATAAAGGCTTTTCCTGGTGCTTCTATGTCATCCCCATTGACGTCTAAAGAGTTAACTTTTTCGTGATCTCCCATTCCAGCAGGCCCACCTCTGGGACTGGTATATTTATCGTTTCGTTCAACATATTTAAACATTCTGAATACACCTTACCATTATTGTTCATTGCGATAAAATTACAGAACGAAATTCCCTCTCTAAGATTTTATAGTGGAATCAAGAACACTTTAATTTAAATGTACGACTCTTTTAAAAATGCATCATAACTTGCCTTGTATTCAATAGAATCTCAAAACTTTCTAGTCCTCATAGCAGAATTTTGATTCGTTTTAGTTTGAGTGATGCCTTAAACTCCATATTAGTAAGACTTGAACTCAGAAGGTTAAGTGCA
Source organism: Copidosoma floridanum (assembly GCF_000648655.2). Next base: position 1,188,802 of record NW_019379516.1, on the reverse strand, counting down.
AATAGTAAAACGCTTA
>NW_019379516.1:1167235-1188118 GCF_000648655.2 Copidosoma floridanum | reverse complement strand
ATTTTCGTGTTTCAAATAGAAATGAAATATATGTATAAAAAAAATGTGTACTGTTGAATTGTCTATGAGACGGATTTTTTATTACAAGAAAATATAATAAATAGAAGAATACAAATATAAATGTAAAGCGTGTATTATAAATTCTAGGTGATAGAAGTGCCCCCTTGCAAGTTTTAATTCACATGTTAGATAAAAATTTCTATACTCTTGGAAGTCAGATCCAAAATGATTACTACACCTCTATCTGACCTAGAAAAGAAGTTGAACATGAGTGGAGCAAATGAGGCAGTATGGATGATTAGATTTTTAATTTGTATTGGGAATGAAATCTGTATTGAAATTTGACAAAATCCACTATTAAAGTCACTGTAATTTTCGCACTGTAAATTATATCTTAAACTATTTTTAATGTAAAACTTTTAATAATGACAAATTTTTAATATAATCTATAGTTATAATGCTCCTGAGCATGATAAATCAATCTTCTGCATGGTAAATTTTGCATAGAGAAGAATGGCCAGGTAATGCTTTTGATTTAATTACCACTTACTCTGAGGTTTCATCACTCACAATAAGCCTCAATACATTTCAGCATAATTATATTTATTTTGAGCCTGTGGTACGAGATTCATAATCTTTCCAGACTCGCATCTGTTGGAGTATAATAATAATGGAATATATTGATAAAGTGTACTAATTCAATTATCAAAGAGAATAAAAAAATTTAAAAGAAAGAAAATTATGAAAAAAACAATAAATTGGAAAAAAATAACGACAAACGAATAAAAAAATTAAGCATGCGGCAATAAAAAAGTGTAGCCGTAGTAGGATAGCAGAAAATAGATGTGTAATACCGTATGTAGTGTATGCCGCAAAATAAGATAGAAAATAGACATTTGTAGAGGAAGTACCACACTTNTTATAAAAAAATTTTTTTTAATGTGTTTGATGTATGGAAGTACATGTACTTGATAGTCCGTTATAGCCAAAAGTGTGTGCTTGAATACCGGGCAAAATACGCATGCTGCGCACTACAACTATATTCACTGCTACGTGCGGTCCGTCGCATACAATTCCAATCCTACAGCTAGAGTTTCTCTGACTTCATTGAAGAATGAGAGTTTTCTTCGGACACTTCATACTGACGCACGCGTATATCTATAGGCGTCTGTAAGTAATCCGACGGACCCAGCACTGGTTTTTCTGAAGTATAGTTGTCTGAACCTTCTTTTTTTATTAACTACGGTTACACATACCTAAAAATATATGCACTGCAACCTAATACAGTGAATAATATTGATACGCCTACATGAATAAGGCGAGGGGAAATTAAAGTTTCAAATTATTAGTTAATTTCCAGACTTTTTATTTTTTTAATTTTCAGAGTTCCATTTCCGCGAAGATGACCATATTGTCGAACTGTTTGTTGATTTCTGCTTTAAAATGATTAATTGTAGTTTCCGATAATTCAGTATTTAATTTGTGCAAATTATGGTGATTTGGTGATTTTGTATTTGATCATTAATTAATAACAATCTTCTTTCAAGGATATTTTTCTCTTATATAAGCTCCTGCACAAACAATTTCTTACCATTTCTCTTACTTTTCTTATTACTCGCAAAATTATGTGTCAGAGGTTTTAGTAAATATCGTTTTATGAAAATGAATTAATCAATTGTGTGTATTTAAGTAAAATTATTAGATTATATTTAATTCGTATTTCATTTCCAAGAATTCTTCTTTTACAACTAACAATATTAAGTGCCAACATGTTTGTGTATATATATTTGTTAGAGCGCGCGGTGGCTCGGTCGGCTAGGTTGCGGATTAGCACGCGGGAGACCGTAGTTCGATTCCCGGCCAGCGCGACTTTCGGGCAAGTACCTCTGTGAGTCTCACATGTGCTTTTTCACCACGCAATGCTCCTCGAGGAGAGTCTAGGCAACCTTCTCACAGCAAAAGTTGCCTAATTTGCCCCTACCCCCCTCCCAGTAATGGGAGGCCTCCCATCCCTTTCCTTGTCCTTTTCCCCAGTGCTAAGTGCCCATAGTAGTGCCCTTACTAAAGGAGCCGGACGTAGAGCACTATAATATAAAAAAAAAACCTATATATGTGTATTCCCCCCCATAATCCCCCTTCATTGACCCGTTCAGCAGAAACCATCCTTTGTTGTTTATCAATTCTATAAGTCGTCTGCCTTCGTTACTTATCATTTTATCTTTACTACACCTTTCCTCGCTCCATTCCTTCATTTTTTCTACATTACCACAGCTCACGTTTCCTATTCTTATATTAAAATCGCCCCCCCCTATTATTAATCTATCTTCCACCAGCAGTTCCAATTTTTCTAACGCTTNTTTTATAACAAAATACTGCGTATATTATGCCCTTCGCAAAAACACAGCATATACACGTCCACGTACACAGCACTATATGGGGTATTACACGGCATTTATATACATGTTTCTTTGAACGGTGATTATTGTTACTCTAAAAATAGCACTAAGAGAACATGTAATAAAAAAACAAATGATTGGAGATTAAACCAAGCTTTGCTACCAATTTTTTAAAAATAATTGATTGTTATTATTTAAGTTTATCATCTGCTAAAAACTGAATGTTTGTGGACTTTAGTCTTAAGCTTCCTGACAGACCACGGGACCAGCAGACTGTCCAACTATTTGTTTGTTTGTATATTGGAAAAAGAAAAAAAAAGGTGTTAGGCTTTGTGAAATATATGTGTCAATGTACCCTTTCCTTCAGCAGGTTAAATTTTGTATGATTCTTTAGTACTGCTGCTTTTCATATGATTAATTTTATTTGGTTTTAATTTATGAAACGTTTTGCACCATCTGGTGTACTTGTTTTTTTAATTTAGTTTTACAGTGAATTTATTGAAAAATTATAACGACTTGGATTGAAATATAGAAATAATAATTAGGAACCACACTCAATGAGCGGTGCAACGCTACGAACTAAAGCGTCACGTAAAGAAATGCACCTTGCACGAAGTATTAGTGACAACTTCTTTGTTTTACACGTTTTGGGGCTGGTACTTGCAGACTTCATGTGTTTAACCCTAGCGGCTCGCTTCGGTTGTCACTCGACACGTCCGAAAACCACGAAGAACACAGTTAGCTTTGTGATGTGATAACTTATATTAAGTTTGGCTTTTTAAGAGTCTTGAAATCTTATTATCAAAGGAATAAATACAATATCAAATAGAATAAGAAATAAAAAATTGTTTATTTACGCAAGTCGTCACTTAACATTGTTTATAAGAGATTTAGGTATCATGAAACAAACTTGACCTTGAATTTTTAAATTATAAATAGCTTTTTTTCTTTACTTATAACATTGTCAGTAAAAAATTCAAAAGAGAAAAAATTGTGGTTGTACCGAATAAATATCTAATACTATCATCGTTTTAATTAATGCTTCAATTCATTATCATACACGCTTCAAGTCAATAGAGATCTTCCGTAGTTTATGTAACACAAATATTTATTCTTGTATTCAATTAATTGTGTTAAAAACATTTAGTAATGATGGCTCGAAAATTGAAGAAGAAGCAAGGCTATGGTTCGTATCCTGATGAAAAAAAAGACAAGTCTACGCCCATGGATGTACTAAACAAAGTTCGAAGCCTTTTTTTTCTGATAATGTAAGTCGAGTTATGCCAGGGGCAAAAGTTTACATGTCCATCGTCGTGAATGGTAAACGTTATTATGAAACGGTAAAATTAGAAAAACCAAAAGCTAAACAACTGTAAAAAAAACTACTTTAAATCTGTCAATTAATGTCTTTAAGCTAAATGTGGAAATTATTTTCAGAAACGATTACTGTTGGAAAATTTGTCGGAATTGCATGCTGATTTTTTAAACACGTTTGCAGATTTGGATATTTCTTAGCCGGTATTAAGGAATCTAAGGCTACCTCAGTGTATTTTAGCTGGCCCAAAAAGTATGCATAACGTTTGTATGTGCAAAATTCAAGGAAACATGAGATTAAAATTGAATGGCTTTAAACAAGAATTTCATAAGAAAAAAGTATCATGCGATACGAGTAATAACAAGTTCCTTTATGGTATGATTTGCACAGATTGTTATGCAGACTGCTTTTTCGAAAATTGTAAAAATTGTCCTGTTTTACATGAAATTTTTAATAAATTGCGACAAATTTTTAACTAATTTAATATTTCAAAACTTACGTACAATCAGTAGCTCACAACAGACTGGTAATTTTGTGTTAACTATTTTGTTCGTTGAATATGTCGAAATAATTTATTTTTTATTTACTAAGATTATTTTTCTAGGTGTCAGTATACTAGAGTAACGGAAAATGTAAATGATAAGTACTGTATTGATACAAAAAGTATAGTTAGCATTACGGCGTCAGCGCCTGCATTGTCACACACTCACGAAAAGGCGTAGAAACACAAACACAGATCCACACACCATTAACAATACGTATGCTAGTCAGTAGGCGAGAGTAAATACAGCGATAGTGTATTTGAGCGCGCTAAAAGGCAAATACTTTCATTCAACGCAAAAAGAGAGAGTTTTAAATCATACCCTACATTATGGTGGCGTAGCAATTAGGACATATAGCTGCACATGCCATATTAGAAATCCTTACACCGTATACTTCCTTGCTTAAAGCAGAAGATATCATACAAGCGCGCTTGATGACACTCTCTCGCTTAGTCTCTGGGCATACACATAGTACACTAGTCGTTCCATGGGCAGGCGTATACTTATAAAAATTAAAGCATACTTATTGCTCATCTATGTTGCAAACAAACATTTACATTAGCCACACACACACACACATACATATATTCAATTATTTCTTTATTACTTACATCTTTTGCGATAAATGTCAAGGATTTAATAGAATATTTTTCGGAAACAATACAGAAAAATAATAGTACAATAGTTTTTTCGGTCAACGGAAACGATAATGCCAGACTAACAGTAGCTGAACCACTGATGGAGTCTTTTAATGCCAACTTCTCATTTCAGTATGAGATTAAATCCATTTCTATATTCAATGGAAAAAATAATCTATTCGAGGATTGTATTCAAGATGTTAGAAACGGGGGAAGCTGGGTTAGAGATAACCAAAAAGATTTGTATAAGAGAGCAGTATTGCATAATGTACGAGGTGCCACACGCATAAGCGTAAGTGGTTAAGATTTCGAAAACCTAAGGGCATTCATAACACATTTAAAAAAAAGGTATGTGACAGGAAGAACCGCTGCTTATTATCAAACTTAGCTGCAGAAAGTGCGGTAACGGCAAGGTCAACCTGTGGGCGAATATTATGATTATGTAAACCTACTGCTGAGTGGTGCTGAAAGGCTTTGATAGGAGGTAAGGCCAATGCGTACAACGTGCATGTTATGACGTTAATAAAAGACATGGCACTAGACATGTTTATAAAAGTAGCTCCTATGATGATCCAGCAGTTAGATGCAAAAGACCCTGCCTCCTTAGCCGATGCCTTTAAGTATGCGTTGAGATTGGAGAGCCGAATGAGAGCGGGTATAATCCCAGACACACAACACAAAGGACTACTTCGCTGTGATTTTAGAAATAATCTAAATAACTCGTATTACCAACAGAATACGTACCCGGACCAGTGATTCTTATCACATTAAATAGGACAAGTTAATGAACACAAAATCAGCATCATAAAATTCTAATAGGCAATTAAATAATAATCTTAATTTTCGAGAATAATTTAGGAACAACGAAAAAAGTCGATATCATGGAAATCAACAAAATAGTAATAACTATGGGCAAAACAATTTTAATCGATATAACAACGAGAATCCTAACAAATTTTAAAGCAGCACTATTGAACATAATTAATACTGTGGGAACTCATGTGGAAGATAACATTATTCTATCATCCAGCATACGAACAAAAAGACTGACACCTTTTGTAACTTCCGGAAGCATTGCTAGAAGACTTTTTGGCTTAGTCACAAAAGACGATATTAAGGTGATGAACACTAACATCAACAATTTGCATACTGAGCAAAAGGAATATATTAAATTGTATGAACAAAATATCTATATTTTTGCAGCTGCATTGGACTCATAAATCAATAGTTATTTGATAGTATTTTCCTTCCAGACTGCACGATGAACCCCGACTATGAAATAACAATAAAGGCTAGAGTCAACGTAAATCATTCTTTACTTGAAGTTATTGAACAATTAGAGAATAAAGAAAACATTAAGAAAATGCACAGACTTCCGCATTTATATAGTAATACACATCAAACTGTAACCACCATTTATAATAGTTATTTATTCCATAAAAAACCTGATAAAACACTAAAATCAGGAGAAGAAGCTCACATATTCTCTACTTTTAAGATGAAATCCACTAATTGTCAAGCAGAAAGGATTTCTTAACCACCATCACCAAAAAGAGACAATGATATACCAAACATTGATCCATGAAAACTTAAGTGCCTTCTACCGTGGGATACAGAAGAAACGAACAGGAAAAGAGATTTCTTTAACTATTTCTCTCAATTCGGTATCCTAAAAAATGGTCATGCTGTTAGAGATCGGCAGGGAAGATTATCCCAAGGATATGTTGAATACATGGACCCTGAAAGCGCTATGCTAGCGTTGCAGAACGATGAAACCAAGTATCGCACAAGATACGCCAAACCGATTAAAAGGAGTGCAAAACACAAATTAAACAAGAAGTTGACTTACTCTTTATGTCAACAACAAGTTGAGTAAATGAAATATCTATGACATGTCATTACATGCAGAAAAGAACGATGTACACAAACTTCAGAAACAAAGCCAAGCTTTGCCAAAATTATCGATTTACGAGAAAAAAATCAAAAGTAGCAGAAAATGAACCCAATAATTAAACTTCACCATTGAACTAGCTACTTCTTAGTCTAGACTTACGTCGAGAAATACGTCACTTAGTTCTTAGATTTTAATTTTAAGCTTTATAAAACAAATGAGCAAGGTTATGTTTCGTTAATTATTACCACCAAGTATTTAAACTATAATGGTAGACACAGACATCAGAAAAAAAAANTGTAGCAACTTGGGAGAATGCGAATCTCACAACATTAGGGAACAAGGAATCATTCAAAAAAAATTTTTTCAAATAACCCAATTATTTAAAAAAAAAAAATTCCGCGTTTTAAATCAGCTCGTACGTTTTGGCTGGCAAAAATTGTGTGATATACAGTAGGAGTAATTTAAGGTTATAGCTATTCAAATTTTTAGTTGTTATACAATAATAACATAGTCCAAAGAAGAAAAAAAAATTTTTTCAAATAAATAAATAAATAAACTTCGAGGCTTTGAGATTAAAACGCATATTGTATTATGTCATAGTTTCATGTTACTATATTGTAAACAATTTTTTCTAATATTAGGCTTTAGCATATTTTAAAATTACTTATGACATTGTATTGTGAATTCGCAAATATTTCGGCATAGCATGATAAGTAATGATTGTATCTATCCATGTATTTTTTACCCATTATCCAATAGTTTGATAAACCTAAAATTATTTTCATACTTACATTCTACATAGAACCTACGAATCATAACAATGAATAACAGCACGAAATACACTACAACAGTACTCCTACATATACAGTATCAATCAATAATCATCATAACACCCATCATATTAACGCTTACAGAATTACATACACAATGGACAAGTAAGACCCTAAAATAGTCAAAGCAATGGCCGACAGACCCCAACTTAGCATACTATTGCAGGGAGATTATAGTCAGCTCATGCTAGAAAAGATTCTGAAGAACTTCGGAATAGTGTAATCGATATAACGAGAACCCTGTGCTACGGGTTATTTGAGTCATGAGGTAGTGTTTCGTTCACCATCAGAGGCAGAAATGGCGGCAAACAGTTTAAATCCAAACGTCCATTAAGCAACAAATACCTTTTTTTGGACGGTTACAGTCTAGATTAGATAAAAAAATCGCGATCAAGGCATGCGACAAAGATGAACAAATATCTATTTTTCACTTTGTAAGAGTATAACATAGAAATAGGGAGATTCATGTCCTAATAAAAATCTTATTATACTCAATACCTGACGGAGTTCTTCGAATAACCGTACGGTATACAAGATAATTATTTTTCCAACAAACCTCAAGATGGGACAAAAATTGTACCTGTCCATGTCAAATATGGTATGGAATACGAATCTGAGGCAATGCGAAAGATAGTTGTACATTGCATTACAACCCAACAAAAGGGGCTTAACGCCATCGCAAACACAACAATAATCACAACTACAACATATTCCACCAGTTGTAGGCACTTACAGCATCATTACTGAAAAATAACTACCAAGGCTAATGATTAAAGTACCGGCCGTCATTACAACCGATGAGTAGACCAAATATCTACTGACATGTGCGGACAACATGCGGAAATCGTGTATACAAATGCGATTTACAATTGCATATTATATTGTGTATTAAAATTAAAATAAAAATGAAATACAATAAAATACAATATTTGTAATAAGAATATCAGCCTCATCAAATATGCCTTGCACCACGATCTGTGTTGTAGGACAGGGCACGACACCAACCTCCAATGTTTATACGGACTAACTAAGAGGTAACTTAACCAATAGCACATAGAAAAAAAAGAGAAGACAGACAACAAAGGTGAAAAAAATAAAAATAAATAAAATAAAAAGAATCAAACCTTTCTATGTACGAAAGTATGAAGATATTTAACTAACATAACCATCATTAAACCTATTATTATTATTTCACCATCCAATGCTCAAACCATTGACCTGATGCGAATCATAGTTTCAACAAAAACAAAAAAAAACCAAAAGAAGAACATACAAACACACACATTCACTGTAAGATTTTTTTTATAATGCTATGTATGTTAAAGATTATTGCCAGTAAATTTTTATTTCTAATTGTAGAATAACCTTAACAAAAAAAGGTAAAAAGTGGCAAAGTTTTTTTCTTTTTCATCAGATATTCAGCTTATGATGGTTCATTTCTTACCATTAATTAGATTGTTTTGATACATATGATTATAGAAAGTGACTTATGCACACTTCACATGCTTCTAAAATATATATTATTAACATGGTAGAATTATGCGGCCGTCCACATGATTACACTTTTGTCCACATAAGTACCCTCTGCATAAACACACACACACATATATATATAGGTATGTATTCACCGAGGACGGTGATAGTTTTAAGGAGGGGAGGCTGTTTAGTGACAACTTGCGTAAATAAAAATTTTTTTAATTTTTATTCTATTTTATATTATATGTATTTCCCTTGATGATGAAATTTTAAGACTCTTAAAAGAGCCAAACTTAACGAAAGTTGTCACCTAACAAGGCTGACTGTGTACTTCGTGGTTCTCGGACGGGTCAAGTGACAACCGAAGCGAGCCGCTAAGCCCAAACACATGAAGTCAGCAAGTACCAGCCCCACAGCATGTAAGACAAAGAAGTTTGAACTAATGCTTGGCGCAAGGTGCATTTCTTTTCACGACGCTTTAGTTAGTAGCGTTCCACCACTCATTGAGTGTGGTTCCTAATTATTATTTCTATATTTCAATCTAAGTCGTTATAATTTTTCATTAAATTCATTGTAATTCACTGTCAAACTAAATAAAAAAAACAAGTACACCAGATGGTCCAGAATGTTTCACTAATTAAAACCAAATAAAATTAATCATATCAAAAGCAGCAGTACTAAAGAATCATATAAAATTTAACCTGCAGAAGGAAAAGGTACATTGACACAAATATTTCACAAAGCCGAACACTGTTTTTCTTTTTCCAATATACAAACAAACAAATAGTTGTTGGTTGACAGTTTGCTGGTCCCGCGGCCCGTCCGAAAGCGTGAGACAAAAGTAAAAAAACATCCAGTTTTTACTGGATGATAAAGTTAAATATTTACGACTAATTATTCAACAAAAAATTCGGTTTGTCCTTTTTTCAGTCAATTATGTACACTGAAAAAAAAATAGTGCACCTGCTCAACTAGAGGTAGGGCAGTTGTTACCTCGCTCACACTAAAGCAGAAGCGGCCCAAGACTAGTGCTGTTGCTGCGCGAGACTTGGGCAGCAGCTGCACAAGTCGTATGGTGTACGTGTTGGGCAAACTGCATGGTGCAGCAGCAACGCTAGTCATGGGGTATTTTAAGAAAGCTACATAACAATATACGCATTAAGAAAAATCGGTATAAATTCATAACACGCTTACGCATAAAAGTATAGTGCGTGGCGTAACGCACAATTTAACAGATAATTGATGGGTCAGCCTAGATAAATAAAAATTTAATTGTATGTATACATGTATAAATAAATACATCTACACATTCACTGATCAGTTTGTTATTTTACGTCTGCTTACGTCTTGACTTGTACTTTGTTAATTATATTAAATATGGATATTGAATAATTCGCGCATAATGTGTCAAAAAATGAAATCTTGGCTTTAATAAACCAACATTTTCAATATACATTTTATTTATTTTTTCAACTAAAATCATCAAATCTTTTGAATTTTTTTCACTTATTCTTGGAGACATAAAAATGTCAACAATTTGACGCAACGTTTCCATGGTAACTTCTTTGTGGCACGTTTATGAATAGAAAAAATAGTTTTCTACAAGGTTCACGCTCTGATTGCACTGCACACAAGAGACAAGAAGCATCTGATGCATAGAAGGCATGAGTAGCAGACACCTTAAGATGCGAGTGCCACTGACGTACAAATCTGGAATGTGAGCTCCCCTGACTTGAGCGACTGCTGCGCAAGTGACTGAGATAAAAAGTATTAGGGTATTTTGTGTGATTTTTGCACGTGCTGTGGCGGAGGATGCACAATTTTATTTTCAATGCAAGTATGAAGTTATTTTTGTATACAATTATGTGGCAGATAATATAATTACCATTATAAATATACCTTCTACAAAACGATATTGTATACAAACGTGGTGCGATTATCGTTGGAAGAAGTATACTTGAGTAAATTGGGGGTAGTCTTAGTTAATATTGAAATGTTTGAGAAGTAAACGATTATAAACAACATATTACGGCACAATACAATGTAAACTATATGTAGACTGGCCTACATCTCTAACGTCACACTCACATCTATCACATACGCTTAATCCCTGATTCGAAAGTTTTCCTAGTCCATATTTAATACTAGAAATATATCTTTATCTAAAATGTTAAGAAAAACCATCTTGTAGTACGATTTTCTTCACTAGGGTAGTATGACATGCCAGTGAATGTCCTTTTATAATGTTTCTAACACACACACTTTTTGACAGATATTATTTAAACGTTATACGTATATTAAAAATAACATAAAACATCGCCCGAAAATTTTTTAGATTGTTTAACTGTACCTTTTTACATGTTTGATTAAAAAAAATTACAATTCAACATGTAACCATAAGAAAAAAATCTCGTAAAATTGCGTTTATATTATCTGCGGAAATCTCCCAATTTCTGTTTGTATTGGAGATCACCTTTAGGTAAAACTGTTAAATTTTAAAATAGATTCACAAGTTGTTATTTTTTCATATAAGAAAAGTAATTGCCAGCTTTGCTGCATATATTTACGCTTCTCACTTCTTCAAACTTTTTTCCCGCTAACAAATTTCTGAGTTTCAAAAAAAGTATTTAATGAAAAAATTTAGTTTATTAAATAATTTGTTTTCTAATATAATTTTTAATCAAACTAAATTGATTGATAAATAGTATATAAAAACTTACATTAAAAATAATTTACAAACCACACCATAACAAGAAGTAATCAAATTGCTTGTAGTGGGGCCCCCTTATAGCAGAGTGGGTAAAAGTCTTGGCTAGCGTGCAGGTGATCCGACGTTCAAGTTTAAATCCATTCAGAAACTGTTAAATCCCACCTTCATTACACATTTTCACAAGGTCACCAATCTGAAATCGTTGATTTACTCTCACTCATGAGGCGACTATAGAAGTAGGGGTAAGTAAGGGTATTGTTACGGTTGCTCTAGTTATTGCGAAACTCTTGAATAATGCGTATATTTTAAGTGTAATGAGTCATGGTGAGTAAGCACTTGAAATCGTGAAAGTAGGTTTTAGAGTAACCAATTCATCGAAATTAAGTTCCAAAATAGCGTTAAAAACATTACATTTGCATAACAAAGTATCACGTCCGCAATAACTGGTGCACACATGACGTCTTCCACTATGGTGGTATTATTGCGGATGCAACGTTGATTTACCATTGAAATTGACAACAATAATACGTGCACAATAATACATACAGGCCCACAATAATACCAGCATTGGCAGCTAATCTTTCAAACCTTTTTTTAAATCAATATTTATGAGTTCATACATTTATAAAAGCGTAATTCAGTAGTTTTTAAGTCGAAAATAAAAAAATAAAAAAATAAAAAAAATAAATAAAAAAATTAAATCAATTTGACGGACTGATTTTTTAAGATAAAAAAAAACCTGAATAATACCCTCAGTTATCCGTATAACTTAAAAAAAATTGTTTTCCTTTTTTAACGAGACTCCCGTTTATTCTACAGAAGTGTAAAGCCAATTAAATGTTATTGGTTGTGCTGTGTTTTCTATTGTATTTGCTACATCTTTATGTTTGGACACAAATCCGAGTATTGTCGTTTATAATCATCTATTGTTGTAAAACCATCTGTGAACAGTGCTAGAAACAAATACTATCTCTCATTTTCCAATGTTTCATAACCGTAATTGGCATAGAAATAACTGTGTTCTTACACATTTATACATCGTCTAAGAAAAAAGATCCGAATTTACCATTTCAAGATTTGCATGTTAGAGGACTGCCAAACTCAGATGATGTATTTTTTTATGCCAATGCATCCCTTCAGGGTATAGTGAATTAAAGAAATATTTTTAATGAATCCCTAATTAAATGTTTTAAATGAAATTTTTCACAAATATTTGTCGAAAGGAAGTGTTGACATTCAGAAAATGAGAGTCTTTGCTCATCATCAATATACTCTTAAAAGGCAAAAGAATGTTGCTGAATTTATTATGCAACTTTGCCATGAATCAATTAGTATTAATTATTTGCTACAAAACAAAATATTTTGTTACAGAGAAATGTTAGTCTTGCAATAAGATTAATTTTACTGACAGTTACCCGAGTTGCTTATTTAATATATCAGTACTAAATCCCGTAATACAATTACCAACAACACTTTTAATACAAGAAGTTATCAAGTATAATTTGTATAACTAGAAAAATACTAATATACATTGTATAAATAAATAGGATAATATGATTCAACAAAAATTTCAGATACAAACAAAAGTTGCAATATTAGTATTAAAAATGTCTTTATGGGATACCACCAATAAAGTGCGCGATGATTTTTATATCATAAATATAATTAATGTTACCATTATTATAAAAGATTACTTAGTCGAAGTTATATCTTATACAGTAGTTAGAATAATATTCCATCACCGAAGTAGCATAGAATATGTCCATTATACTGACATACTTCAAAGTCATGGTAAATGGTACCAAGTTGATGACACATAAGTCCAATTTTAAATACAGCCCATAATTTAAATTGAGTAAATTTAATATATCTAGAAAAATTCAATCTAAATGGTACAAATACCACGTTTTCTAATAATAATAAAAAATTAGGTCAGAATCACCTCAAGTTGCATAAGAGTAACTGCACGCTTGGTTACACACAAAAATTTGATGACACCAACTAATGTTTAAAACCTTGCTCGATTTCAGGCATTAAACAAAATTAAGTGCTACTAAAACAATTACTTACAAATCGATGTAACAGTTGTCGATATATTTTATCAATCATTGGGTCAAAAATGTATTCAAAGTAGTTATGTTAATGATTTATTGCTAAAGCATACGACAAATATAGATGTTATTACTAGACAAGCAAGTACAACTAATAAAAGCATTTACAAAATATAATCATTTGACATAAATGTTCTACTACTAAACAAAAGAGACAATATTACTGGATTGCCCATCTACAATGGTGTACCTTGCTATATAAACACTTCACTTCAGAGTTTATTGGATTGTAGAACAATTGAAGAAAAAACATTTTAGCAGATCATACTGATAGTGTTTTAGATAACATTATTAAAATCTGTTTCTTTTAACAAACTTTTGATATCACAGCTTTAAAGAAGTTTGTTCACCAACGGTACATTTTTTGCAGACCACAAAATACTGCTAAATTTACTATACATCTTAGTTACAAATCAGATATTCTTAAGTCTTCTATAATTAATGAATTGAATTCGATTACAAAATGCTTTGTTTGCAATGATACAAACGTGATTAAGCGTATACCAAACTATATACTTGCCAAAAGTATCTCTCGTTTATAAAAACAATCTTTAACACAGTAACTAATTGATAACAACTTGAAAAAATTTAGCAATACCAATCAAGTGTACAAAAAAAACAGTGCTTTGGTACGGTTCCAGAGAACTTACAATTACAAATGATAAGCTCAATATTGATTTCCATTATGAAAAGAGTTTTGTCAATGAAAAAATTGTGCTGTGGAATAAAATCGTTCGGAATAAAGGAACAGCCGTCACATCACTAATTGGGATAGATACGTCCATTATTTATGGATCAACTATTCACTGATTATTACAATTACCAGTAGAATATAAATGAACTGCCAAGTACAAAAAATTATGCCCTGCAGCTTTAAAACGAATAAGACTTAGCTTGAGGAAAATTAATCTCTTAATTATTGATGACGTTTCGATGATTTAAGATGTTGCATTTGTTTAAGCTCATTTCAGACTTTGAAAAATTTTTAATACAACAAACCGTGAGGAGTAGTTCATAGTAAGTATTATATTCAGTACATAGGTAGTTCAGAAAAAAACATGTAATATTATTTGGTGATTTACTTCAACTTCCACCTGTCCACGAGATATTTGCTTTTCAAAAGCTAGCAAATAAGAAAAGTTGATCAATACGTAAGTGCTTCAGGTACTACTGATTTATGGGGCTAATTTAATAGCGATGAATAAACACTATATATCCGACAAAAAAAAAAAAAGAACGTAGTGAAATTCTTTTCACGATTACACTGGGTTTCTAAACGGAAACAGATTTTAATATGTTACAGAAAATAAAAATCAAATTTAATAGTAACAATTGCGATGCAGTTTTTGAGAAGTTCTGTATTGATTTAGAGGCTATGCCAACAGATACCTATTATCTACTAAAACTATGTGTTACATTTCAAATGATCTTATGCTTCCAAAAATTGGTACTGAAGATTATATTTTTGATACTGATAATTCGTTTAAGTGTACGAAAATCTTTGAAAAGAAAGCTTTTGAAATTAATTGACAAAAAAGAAATTAATGATCATGGACTTGAACGAGTCATAAGGCTAAAAATTGACTTAATAATTATATTAAGATGAAATATTAATGTTACAATAAGGTTAGTTAATGGGACTTCAGGCAAAGTGATTTCGGTTTATGAAGATACCTTAAGTTAAGTTACAAGTGTTTGTATTGAGTAACAAACTGGCGAAAAACATTCCATAGAACGACTTGAATATAATTCATTGTCATCGATAAAATTGACATAATCAGAAAACAGTTTCCCATTTTCACTAGCTATGGTATAGCAATCCATAAAATTCAATTTAAAATAGCTCCTAAAAAACAAACTAAGGTTTCTGTCATCGATAATAAAATAAACTAATTCCTGCACTGTAAATCATGCGAGTAGTACACTTTGTCAAATAACTTGTAAGAATGACTGTTATTTTGTAATTTATTACGTAAAAAACACGTATAATCACTTGATCAAAAAAACATGTTCCTTACGCCTAAACAAAACATATAAAATCAATGAAACAACTGTATCCACTGTTTTTGTAATAAAAGTATGCATAAAAAATACTTTCCAGTTTATCAAAAAATTTAATGGTTCTTCAACTCATGACTTTAATACAATATTTAAATAAACAGAAGATTGGAATATAAATCGAACGAAATTCAAAGTAAAAGATTAAATAATTTCAAAATTTAGTAATGAAGTAAAATTGCTTGAATGATAAATACGGTATGAAAATTGCCTGCTATTCAAACTATGTCTGTACAAGATTGTTTAATGTAATGCATTTCATTATATGATCTTTTAGTACAAGAAAAATTAATTAATAGTATTATACCTGAATTTTAATATGTAAATGAACTATATACATTAGTTTAAAGGTATCTTAGTATTCATAATAAAACATATTTTCCACTAAACTCCTAGTTGCCATATTTTATTGATTATACGTGTTTTTTTTGGAACCTTATTACCTCAGCTTTTAGACTTTAAAGTTTTTAATGAAGTAACAAATGTAATGAAAAAAATAAATAACTGTACACCGCAAAGGAATATGGTAGTTTTAAAGATTCTGTAAAGAGTAGGGTAGAAACGATAACAACATAACAACTTTACTGAGTTAAGATGACAGACACATTTATTGAATATTTAAAAAATTGTGGGAGTCTTAGAACGGTGGTATGTATTCCAAACATAGTGCAAGGAATGACGGGGAAGCTGTGCTCCGTGTGGCTGTAAAAGAGGGGATGTAAGAAGTAATAAGAAGTTTTATTAGATTAAAATAACAGACGAGTCTACGAAATTATTCCTTACTCTGTAAAAAGCAGCGGGGGGTCACAGAGAAGGCTCCTACAATTATGCAAACAAATTCCAAGAAGCTTAGTGATCTTTCTATATGATTTTATTGGGTTGAAATAAGAGCGATAGCACCTTAATGTCCACTTATTTTTCAGGGGGGACTGATAGTTACAGATGCTCCTCAAGTTAAGCGGGAGGGGGATGGAAGGGAAGATGTGCTCTTAAGAGACATATTTAATAGGATGTTTATAAGATAGATACCAATAAAAAGTTTTGCGGACTTGTAACATAACTATGATTTTGCCTTCGTAATAGATCTTGTAACATTTTTTTCCAATAATGTCCACGTAGATCACCTTTAATTAATATACACATACACACACACACACACACACACACACACACACACACACACGCGCACGCACGCGCGCGCGCGCGCGCACACCAGTGGGATCTAACCTCAGCGATGATATTATATGGTCAAATATATACTACCTTATCAACATGTAAATCTAACGATAATAATTACTGCGAAATAAAAGAAAAAATGACACTGAAGTCAACGATGATGCGAGTAAAGTAATTTTTTTTATAAAAGATAAGTAGATTTAATTTTAATGCCCATACTCAAAACAAAATTATTTATCGTATAATTTGTGCTCTGTTTTATCATTTCAAAAGAATAAAAAAATTATTTTTTCGACAATATTAATGTTTCCATTTTATTAATCATTGTTACACAGTATAATGTAATATAATTTTCAAACGATATAACTTGTTTGTTTTGGCTGACAGCAGTTTTATCCATCCGTGGTTTTTAGAGATGGTTGGCTTTTTTTGTTACAACATACAAAATGTGACAATAATATTTAGTTATAAATTAAATAATATATTTATTGTACTTAAATATACATTTAATGTATCATATAAACTTTTCATATACGTATATATATATGTACATCTTCCTATATTGTATAGTTATCTCGGCGGGGAAGTCCACACAACCCCCACAGCCCCCCCACCCCCACTGACCCTCACAAAATAAGGTAAAACCCCCCATCATTTTCTTCCTTAGTTTGACACATTGCAATTTTTTCCAAAATCCCAAACAGCCCCCGTAGACCGCCCTCAGACCCATTTTTTCGTGACCTCCCTCCACACTTCTTTGGTAAACCTGTCAGAGATCATACAGTCTTTCACAGATCTTAATGATTATACAGACGTGTACGTATAGTATATGGATTAATCTATTATTTTTAATCTGCTTTATAATTAAATTACTTTAAAACAAAACTGTCTTATCGACATGATTCATCGAATCGTCAAGAAGAAATTTAAAGTCATAACTGATGTATAGGAGGTCGCTCCACAAAGTGCATTATAAATATTTATTAAATTATAAAGTTATCTGTTTTATCATATAGTAAACTGTGTGGGGCATTCCAAGCAACATTTCACCACATAAAAAAATTTATATTGGTAGTTAAAAGATTATTTATTAATTCATGTTTTACTCAAAGTCTTTCAATGAAAATACAATTAAATACATCATAAAAATAATATATCATATATGTTTTTGTACTGTGAAAATTATTTTTTGTAAAGAATGTTAACCAATAAAAACATTTTTTTTTTTTCTACAATAAACTATTTTTTCATTTATTTTTCCACACCGCTCAGATGTCAAACAGATGGACTTTATACATACGAATAATTATTAACCATTTGATTTATACAACTGAGAGTACGATTAAAAATCAATTTATACTAATTGTATTTTAATTTATTTGTAAGTACAAAGTTCTTGGTACGCTAAGTTTTTTTTTCATTATCATTTATGATAAATTGTGCGTAAAATGTTAATTTTTATGTGTATGTACGAGATTATTTTGTAAACGTGTTAATAAAACCAATACATATATAAATTTGAATTACATTTATTTCATCAATAGAACAAACCGTGGATGTTTCACATTCAGATGACTTCTTTTATGAGTCAACTTAAAAAGCCCTAATAAATCACGAAGACTCAGGTCTATTCCTATTCTGTTTTAAATTAATGTTTCAATTGGTACAATAGATAAACACAATATACATTTATGGGATGTATTATTATTCGGTGATAAATTTTGTCCATACGTATAAGAATATTTAAATCATGTTGTTATTATGAGATAAAATGTAACTTACAATCAAAAATTTTTCTTCATTCTATATTTTTAATATTTAAAACGTTTTCTCTAACGATTTGATTAAAAATTATATTTTTATTTCTGCATCTCGATAAAGCCACGTACAATTAACCATGAGAAAATAAAGATTTTTCAAGAATAATTTCACATTATAATAACTCTGGTCTTGAGACTTGTTTATAGTCATAGCAAATGCTACAACTAATGGGAATTTTTTTCTATATGAAATGAAAGGTAATGATGAAGTATTTTTGGTATTTATTGCAATTTTTGAAATAAAAACATTATTATCAATTTTTTTCCCGTAACTATTTCACCTTCTACGTTATACTTTATCAATTTAGTAATTCACAACTGTGTACCGTAACAGAAGCCGTTTGATAAACAAAAATTTCGAATGAACGCTATTGTACCAATTTTAAATTTAAGTTCATGAAGTGGCAATCATTCACTAATATTAATTAACATTTCCATGGGAAAATTTATATGAATATTATTAGCTGATTTTTTAACACTTTTGTAGGTTGCATTGTCAATGCTGTATGCCGAATACAGCATGTTGATCCAATGATATTTCCTTTAGTATTTGCAGTAGAAGATGTAGACTGGAATAAATACGATGGACAAAATTTTTTAACAAGAGCAGAAATCTTACGTTGCTTCAATATTGCTTATATTGAAGAATTGAAGAATATTGGAAGATTAACGCAACAATTTTTTTTGCATGCCTGTATTATGATAGAAACCAATAGAAAAAATTTTTTTAACAATAACCAAAAAATTTTAAGGATTTAATGTTATCAAGGATTAATAGACCACATAATGCGTAGTGTCTTGAATAACTTTAAAAATTTTGAAAACAATCAAGTTGGAAATATTTTTATTTTACCTTCAAGATATATCGGTGGTAAAGTTAAATAATGCGACCTAATTTTTTTATCACCGTAACATTTAACCATTAATAAAAATAAATTAAGCAAATTTAAAGAAATTTTCTGAAAGGTACCACTCCAAATGATATACCGAAAATAAATAATTAAAAATAGTTATGACAAAATTTCAGTTGATAATTCAATGGTAGTACCATGACGTAAGAATATAAGGTGTGGCATTGCGCATCCATTTTGATTGACCAATCAGGAACGCTTCCATCACGCCGCCATATATGTCTGCTAGTTTGAAACGCTTTTAAAATATAAAGCATATTAACATCAAGAAATTCGTGAAACATTCATTACAGTTGTTTCAGTGACGTACGATTCATGAATATTTACACAGAAAAACCCGACTAAATAGGTAATCATTTATCAATTGACAAACATGTATATTCATACGTATGTCTATATATACGTATGTATTATATATATATATATATATGTGTGTATACGTATATATAAATATATAAATATATACGTATATATGTGTGTGTGTGTGTGTCTCACTTCGAGGTAGATGCGCGGGATAAGTTTTAGTTTCAACTTTGGCCACTTCGTTTCATTGTATAGGCTTTTCGGCGCTGTAGTAGTCACATCTCCCTTAAATATGGCGTCGTGATGGAAGGCGCAGAACGGCACGAAAATGAGACCTCGAAACGCCACACCTTGAATTCTTAAATCATGGGTAGTACCGTAAAATTTATTTTTATTATCAAAAAGTAATTGCCACATAAATGTTGAGTATTGTGCATCTATTCAAAGTATCAAGTATATTTTTGATTATGTTCATGAAGGAGGCGATAGAGCATAACGTAAAATAACGAAAACGTATACAAGCGACAAAAAAGACGATGTAGAAATTTTTGATGAAATATCAGAGTATGCAGATGACCACTATTTCAGCCCCATGGAAGCAGCATGGCGATTGTAAGAGTTTCCTCTGTATCATTGTAGTTATTCTGTATCAAATTTACCAGTACGTATTAAAAATATACAAAAAATCAAATATATACTACCT
>NW_019379516.1:1118875-1165471 GCF_000648655.2 Copidosoma floridanum | reverse complement strand
ACATTAAAAAAAAAAGAAATGCTTACATTACTTAATTCTTCATGCATATTATAACTTGGACATTCGTCTTGAAAATTTTGAGTTTTGGTAAAAAATTAATTTTACGAAATGGAAGGATGGGTTAGCCTTGAATTTTATACTAGAAATTCTATGATGATAAAAATCGTCGTATATTTTTAAACGCCGATTTCATAATTATAAAAATTCTATACTTTCATTTTTTATGCCAACTAGCATATTACTGCTATGTTGTAATAATGTTAAATATTAATTAATAAATATTTCAATTTATACGATTGTAGTAAAGTTCAGATCAGAAATTCGTTTGATGTCCTTATCCAAACCCTAGTACGGTCTCTCTAGAGATTTTGTAAACATAAAAAAACATGTAAGCAAGTATGCAGGTGCTTAAACAATAATGACTTGGGTTTTTAACAATGCTCAACAGGGACTGGCTTGATATTAATCACATGCTCACTGAATTCCTCCAACAAATATTGCAGGTTAGTCGTGGAGTCTGTAAGACAAAACTCGCCAGGAGCGATGAACATGGCATCGTACAGGAAGTCAACTAGGGTAACATCCGTGTTTAACCACCGTGCTAACTCAGCCAGAACAACTGTGGAAAGCTAGAAAACTCAACAAGCACTGGCGCTCTGTCATAAAAAGGCTGCTTTTGAACTGATTTGTCAGCGTTCGATTATGCTTTTAAAAGCTGGATAGTAGCACACTGAACGACATTGTTTGGTATCCATCAACTTAAACAGAGTTAATAAAGTTTGAAACTTGAACTAAAATCCTTAGTCAGTTGTTTAAGTTAACGAATAACCAAATAGAGACAACCAGTTGTTGGAAAAAGCTCTTGAGATTGCTGTTGCAGAGGTACTTTTTAGAGACTTGGGTACGGGCCGATAATATTTACGTAGATATGCTTAAGTGCGCGTCTGGGGCAAAAAAATGACAAGGAGTATTCGTAACGTAGTGCAACGCTTTTGATGCTTGACAGTCTAAATAAGATCTGCACCATGCCTCGATATCTTTGTGAATCACGGACATAACGTAGCACTGTCAAATGATAGCATCAGCGAAATTTGCGTTCAGATGCGTGGGATCATAAGGAAGATCGAAAACGTGACTGTGAAGGAGCTTCAAAACATAAGGACAAAATATGTCACTTGTCACGTCACGTCACAAAACATGCGATGGTGACCCTACCCCAATTAATATCTTTGAATTTCAGCAAAAGTTTTTTGGGATTATTTTGAAGCTCAGCAAGCTTGTTATCTGCTTTTTAAGCTTGCTCTAGATCGAGGGTGTTAAAATCGACGGGAAGGCGGGCTTACTGTAAATCAACTCATACAAATTAAGAAATATAGCTAAGCTGACGGCTTTGACAGTGAATAGCTTTTTCGACTTTTTGGAAAAAAGTGTAAATCAGCGATTTGTGATCAGTTAAAATTACTAATTACTACAAAATTACTAATTACTACAATTACTACTTGTCAACAAGTTGCAAGACTTTAACCTTTTATAGTTGAACAATCACGTCTACAGATTTACCAGAAACTTATAGGATAACTTGACATGACTTGACTAAACTGTTTGCTAATAACTAGAGTCCCAGATAATAGATGCATTAAAAAGTATTAAGCTATACCAATATTACGCCAAAACTTTACCTGAGTTTGATTAAAGCCTCGATAAAAGAGAAAACCAAAATTACAAAACCATTACACAACAAGTACTTAGTTGGCTTTTAATTGATAAGAACTTGGCAAATGCATGACAGTCATTTGACGGACATTTAGCAGGAACTTGATTCACATTTGACAGTAACTTGATGGGCAGTTGCCTAGTACTTAGGACACTTGGCAAGCGCTTGTTGGCACTTGGTAGGTAATTGGCAAGCTTTTGGCAGGCACTCAACGGGTACTTAATCGGCAAATCAAAGTCATTCTATAGGCTTGTTTTTAACGCCAAGTTCCCACCAAGTGCACGCCAAATACCTGCCAAGTACGCTTTAAGGGCCTGTCAAGTATTCATCAAGTGCCCGACAAATGCTCACCAAGTACCCATTAAGTACCCATCTAGTACCCACTAAATGCCCGCTAAGTAGGAGTCAAGTGCCCACCAAGTATCCAGCAAGTACCTGCCAACTGCCCACTATGTACCTGCAAAAAAGTACGTCAAGGACTCTACAAGTGTCTACCAAGTCCCCACCGAATACCCTTCTAGTACCCACCAAGTGCTCGCTTAGTACCTGTCAAGTGTCTACTAAGTGCCGGTTAATTGACCATCAAGTACTTGTCAATATCTACCAAATGCCCATCAAGAACCCGTCAACTACACTCCCAAGTTTTTACAATTGAAGAGCCAGCTAAATATTTGTATTTAAATAGTTCTGTAGTATTGTGTTTCTGTTTTATTGGGGCTCAAATAAAACTCAGTTTTACACTAAGAAAAGTATTTTCGGCTGTTATAGTTGTAAGTATCAACAACTTCGCGCTATGCAGCAACAGAAGAGCGCCAACTGTTCGTTGTAAGAGCGGTACTGCTGTACTACTTACTGACAAACAGCTCGTTTCCATACAATTGTATATTCACACCAAACTACATGAAATGGCCACTTTCACTACTAGAAAATAGTTATAATTAGGCCAAAATCGATCAATCTTGTAACGGACTTTATTGTCAACAAATGGCTGAGAAAATTTTTGTCTAAAGAATTTGTATGCCGGTACGTTATTGTACACACTAGATATCGCTGTTGAAGAAATTTTTAATGTCTCTGTACAGATATCGGTATATTACATAGCTATTATATTAGGGATTTGAACAAGTGTTTGCTTCACGCGCAACCCTTTACTTTCTCCAGCACCCACTTGAATAACATACATCTTTTTTCATTTCATTGAATATTTTTGCTAACTAAAAATTTGTGCTGGCTCTCCCACACATCCTCCACTCTCCACTAACTCTCCGTAACACGTCTTTTTTCTTCTCTCTTAGTTTCTGCATCTGCAGGAATAAAGCAGTTACTTTAATCTCTTCTTCGCCTTGGAAGAGCATTTACATAAAATAGGAAAATTCTTTATTTTTGCTTCTGAAATAAGTAATGCTATATTGTTTTGTATTTTCTCGTTATGTGTAACCTTATAACGCAGTAACAAAAATTTTTCAATAAAATGGGTTCACGGTGAGAAACTTCGGCATGTACTTACATGCAGCTCAAATAAGCTGTAGTAAAACTGACTTATACAATATTCAGATAAAATTAAAATAAAAAAAGACAAATCATTATAATACTTGAAANTTTGGCTAAAAATTGGTGAGTTTAGTTAACTTAGCAGATGGTAGGAATGTGGTTTAATTTAGAACAAATTATGAGACATCGACTCAAAATCACTCACAGAATTTTTTGATTGTACCCATATGTTTAACATTTTATCTCTTGAAACTAATAAATAACTAATCAACTAATCACACTTATTAATAGAAGTTCTTCAAAACATTAAAGTCATATAACTTACATATGTTGCAGCATCAAATTTTTGCATAAGTCAGAAATAAAAAATTATTTATGTAGATATATATACTAGCAAGGTTTTAGCCCCTGCAAGATTCTTGCCCTTAGAAGATTCTATTAATACATATGTTAATTCTTATTCAATTTCATTTTTTAACAATTTCTTATTCGGGACTTCCGTTATTTTTTTACTCAAAGACGTTTAATACTGTTAGCACGGGGAGTGTTTAGAGAGGTGATAGAAGCACAAATATGCAGCAACCCTTAATTTACTTTTGTCGAATGGATATACCTATAAATACACTTTTATGCATATTTGACCCTTTATTTGTTCTATTATTAAAATAGTTACTTGTGAATACCAATTTTGTAGTTAAATTCATAAAGTAGCTAGTGGCTTGTAGGTATGAACCAAAAAACAACTATATAAAATAGAAAGATATATTCTAGTGAAGATCAACCCCTAGCGGGCTTTGTTCTTCAATACCACAATTATTTTTATTCCATGCTTTCTGAGGTAACAATACATATACTTACATAAAATATGTACATGTGCAGTATAAAATAGTTCTTGCTCAGAATGCGTAAAATAATAGAAAACTGTTTGCATGTATCTTCCAATTTTATCTTTTTCAGATCCTGGTATTTCTTCTATGAAAGTATACGGAGCACTCTCCAATTTCATTCTCCACGCACATATAAATATAAACTTAATAGAAAGAATTTGCTTACTCTTGATAAAATTTTGATAGGGATAAGCGAGCAATTTTAAAATAAACCTACTCTTTGAGGCTTTAAATACAGGTTTTTTGTTTTTCAACCTTTAAAAGAAAAGACTATTTTCATTCCATCACATTGTACTTGAATTATAAATAATTACAAAATTTTTTTAAAAACATGTTAACTTCTAAAGGTACAATGAATATTAATTAAATAACATAACTGGTTCTGTAAGTTGACTCATAACAATGAGCCTCCCTAAAAGCGCAATACTACTACGGTTTGCATTATTAAATAATTAAATGATATTCAAATTAATGTATGTATTAGTATTATATCATACAAAAACAAACAAAAAACTGAAGATTTTTTACATAGGTAATCACCAATATTACCAAACAAAACCTTAAGCACCAAAAACTTTATACTTACATACAAATTGAAATAGAATTAATACAAATTTACTTATAATCTTACTCTTAGTATTATAAAAAAATGGATTATGAATTATTTGTAGGTATAAAGTCCATCTATTCGCCTTCCAGGCAACGGGGAAAAACATGTATTAGAAAGTAAATATTTAAGTATGTATATGTTCGGTGAAAGCCACTGAGGTATCTTGGTAAAAATAATATAAGTTAGAATAACGAAAACGATGTTTACATATACTTACAATGTTAATAATATCTGTGAGTCACCAGCAAATGTCTACTGACATTTATGCATGTGCGTATTAGTTTCCTTCAAAAGGTTATGTCTTATAGTAATTTATTAATAAAATTAAATGTGTACGTGTATGCATGTAGGTAGATGTTGGGGTCGGTGAAAGTTAGTAGAGTATTAGTAGGATACAACAAAAATGGAAAAGTGGGATGTGGGGGTAGACATTAGGGGTTAAAGGAACGTTGGCATGGGGCAGTGGAGGGTATAAAAAGGGCACTGAAGAGCTGTAAAGGTTGCAGTAGTAGTAAGGGATCTGAATAAAAAGTAAGCTCAACCGAAATAAGAAGACAAACGACAAAATTGTATTTTTTATGTGGGGAGGGGCGGTGTTGGGTCAATAGAGGTCTATGAGAGTTGCAAGGGTCAGTGAAGGGTTTTAGTGGAATGACCTTTACAAACCTTTACAAACAATTATATAATAGAGGTAGATACATGTGTTCTTTATGCCTCCTTGCGCGCTTCACAGGATAATCAATTGTACGCAAATATTAAATTTAAGTTAATTTTTAGAATTATCACCATAAGTATGAGATTCAACTATTCATGTGCAACTCTCATTGAATAGTATTACAAAAACAATTCATATTATGAGATTAAAACAGCTTTAGTACATAATAAAGCCTCAAACAAAAAACATTACAACTTATTATTTCCGACGTTATTTTGAATAGAAAAATCGCAGATGTGCTTTTTGTTGTCGAAAGCGTCTATTAACTAAAGATAAAAATTTTTTTTACAATTTTTAAGTTGTATAGATTCAGAAAAAAGATTACATTTTAAGCTGTTTCATAATGCCAAAGCCAGTAGTAAATCACTTAGTCAACGTCCTCGAGGTAGTTTACTTATATTTAGCTGCAACACCCCACAATGTTTCTAAACGGTTAAGACCTTACGAAATTAAATAACTTTAGAACAGGTTTTTTTTTGAAAGCTGATTTGATGCAGTTTAAAGTAAAACTGTAAAAACTAACAAAATGTTGTCCTACCTTGAAAAATAGAGGTTAATCACGAATTTCTCTGTTTCTTACGTTACTAATGGTAGAAAAAGACACTATCTAAAACATAGTATTTATAAACCTAAATCCGTTGGATGTGCCAAACGCATCTTTCATGCAAACCCGAAGGTAAATTTTATCGGGCTTACATGGACGGTGAGTTCAAGGACCAAGACAAAAGCTTTCGTTACGATCATCAGCTGCCCCGACTCTTGATGAGCCATTCTAGGTCTAACCATTCGGAGACAGCTTTTGCAATGGCAGCATCCACGGGTTCACGAGGCGCTGAGCTTGCTAGTTCCCGTCTGGAAATGCATAGTAACTAGTGGCTAGTGGTAATGGGCAGGGGAGCCAATCTCTGATGGCCAACCCCTTTTAGCCGTGCACTTCCCAGTTTTCGAAATTTTTAAATATTTGTTTTTAATCAGTACTTTTTAAACCTGTTTGGTTTCAATGTACTTCGTTATCTGACGTTGTTTTGAAGTGGCACATACTTTTAGCAGTAAAACTACTGACCGCTTTCAACTTTTCTCACAGCCTATCAATGCTTCTCCACTTCGGCTTCCTGTTTGGATACCGAGCAGAGCCGCAGCTGTGGTATTCTTTAAGCGACACATACCTTTCAGGCAGTTTTACAAAACTTTTACCACTTTTCCAATTTGGCCCTTGGGGTAACAGACGCATTTTACTCCGTGTTCGATTCCTTACTCCAGACTTGTAACCAGATCAGCCAATCTCAGTGGAGAAAGGCCTTCCTAACGGTTCGATTTTTCAGTTCACAATCTTAACAGAGTAAGCCGACTGGACATGGTGTACTTCTGAAGATACATACTCTTGCTTCACACTCTTGCGTTCCGAGTCTTTAAACCGAGTCAAGCTCGGATCTTATCGCAACAGGGCCGTAGCCATCTCTCGTCATAAGAGTATACCTTTACTCTGAGCGTCTTAAAAGGGCAATGCTACTCTCGTTGGAGAAAATGCGAGAGCTAGACAATTTCTCAGAGCGCTTTTAACAGTTACGGACTCCTATTACTGCTCTTTTCACACGATTCTGCATATTGCACCATAAGTCATGCGAAGATTAAGTGTGGCTGAATATAAAAAACCCTGCTGCTCTTCAACACGGCAATCTTCGTGCAAATAAACTTACGGTTTTAATTCCATATGACTCTTTCCCTCCTAACCCTAAATTTTAATAGGGACAGAGGAAATCTCATCAACCCATTCATGCGCGTCACTAATTAAATGACAAAGCATTTGGCTAATTTTATTTCTCATTACCACAGTGCACGATTGTTGACACACACACACACACACACACACACACACACACACACACACACACACACACACACACACACACACACACACACACACCTACAAAAAAAGCGGTGTTCTAAGTGCCAACCACCCATTTCTAGTTTAAAATTAATTATTAAGATTTGTATGACGTAAGTTAAAAATTAATGATTGTGTTTTTTTTCATGAGTTTTCAGTGCGTCTTCTCAAAAAAATAAGAAGCAGCAAATAAATAAGTTGAAACGAAATAAGGAGATAAAAAAAATGTCTGGCTTATAAAACAATTTTAATTTTAGACATGTATACTTTAAAGGGGCTCATCACTTTTTTGATGTTAAGCCAATGCATTTATATTGAAATTCATGGTAAATAAAACTCAAATAATCCATAATTTAAATTCGATTTCTAATACAATGGAGAAAGTACACAACTGCGTAGTAAAAAAAGAGATAATAGATGTTATAAGTCCAAAACGAAGATTAATCTCGATACGTAAGAAAGCGGATCCATATTTATAAGTATAATCATCGAACTCGCTGATCTATGTTTTCTGGTGTAATAGTCTGATGTCGCACAAACACATAGTCCAGGGGTAATGGAGGCTATTCTATCACTAGGGGCGCCATAAGCTACCTTAAGTTTATTTTTTTTAATGCAAGTTTTTAACAACAAATATTTTATACTAAATAAAAATAATGGACCCAGAAAGAGTCTTGATTCAATGAGGATTGCATTCTAAAAGCGTACTGGTTTTGAATATAATTCTTATCTGCGAAACACAATAAACTTCATAAATTTAAATAAAGATCCCAGCAAAATGAACCCAAAATTTATGGCAAATTCGGAAACAATAGCATATGTATTTAAAGAACAAATAAAGTAAGGAATACTTACTTTTTTCCCATTTTCAAGACAAACAAATAAAATAAGAGAATTTCGATCAAAGTGTTAATGAATTTCTACAATTTGTGCAAAATTTTGAACGACACTGATACCAAGACAATAACAATAAAGTTTTTCTTTTCGTACTAGGATAATTAATGATGATTAATGACATTTGAGGCTTTGAAAAAAAAAAAAAACAACATTAACAAATGTCAAAATTTTCCTAAACAAAAAATCTTTCCTACCTTTACAAAAAGATTTGTATACATGTTAACGGTTTTATTTGTTACGTAGAAATGTGCTTTTTGACAAAAAAATTATAGAAATAAAGAAAAGGAGTGGAAGTAATTTAAATGCTCGAGTATTGGAAATAAAAAAGGATATGGCTTTTACATAATCAGAAATTTAAAAAAACAAATTAAAAGTTGGTGATAAGTCTGCGTAAGTATATAATGTTAAAAATATTTTATATTCAAAGAATTACTTTACACAGTAGTTTTACAGTTGACCAAAAAAGGAATCCAATGTTTACCTAAAAGCACAAAAATAATAGTACAAGATATTTTAGACAAAAACAATTATTTAATCTTCACTATACGAGGTGTGATCAAAAAGTAAGGTGACTTTTCATTTTTATAAAAAAATATTTATTTATTCATCTAAAACTATGTTATCCCCTTAAAAATAATCCCCCTCAGATACAATGCACTTGTGCCAACGCTTTTTCCAGTCGTCAAAACACTTCTGAAATGCTATTTAGGGTATTGCTTTGAACTCCTCCAGCGATGTAGCCTTTATCTCCTCAATCGTGGCAAATCTTCGTCCTTTCATGGGCTTTTTCAATTTTGGAAAGAGGAAAAAGTTGCTGGGGGCCAAGTCTGGTGAATATGCTGGCTGAGGCATGATGAAAGTACTGTTTTTAGCCAAAAACTACTAACTAATAACGACTAGTGCGTAGGTGCATTATCATGGTGTTTGCGGATACACGTCTCATACCCAAAACATCCGTCAAACTTGATTGGCATGAACCAAACGATATGTTAAGATCATCAGCTATTCCTCTAATCGTGATTCGACGATCTTTTAGCACCATTTCTTTCACTTTCTGAACATTTTCGTCGGTGTTTCATGTGCTGGGACGCCCAGAACGAGGTTCATCATAAACATTGTCTTGGCCCTCTTAGAATAACTGATACCACTTATAAACATTTTTTTTGCTCATAGTTGACTCATTGTAGGCCACTGTCAACATTTCAAGAGTTTTTGAGCACTTAATACAATTTTTTACACAAAAATTAATACAAATTCTTCGCTCCATTATTTTCAACGAAAAGAAATCGTCAAGTACGCAAACACGAGTCTAACCTTAAAGTGTCTCACATAAAAACAACATATGCTATATAATCAAAACTATAAACATATAATCGTGACTAATGTACCAACATAATAAAAAAAAAATTTTTAACTTACAGTGTAAAGAGCGCGCGTAATTTAAAAAGTCACCTTACTTTTTGATCACACCTCGTAGGTTAACTAGAGATAAATGTACTTACAAGCTGATTTCCAACATGGATTAGGACACCTTTTACGAGAAGGCACAATGTCAGAGTAATTTTTAAAGATAACATTTATCTTTTAACGAAATAGCACTTTTTTCAATGCAGAAATAAGGATTCAGGTAGAAGTAAACATTAAAGTCGCATGTCATAGTACCTACACAGTGACGTTTGCTATGAGTCTGCAGAACAAGTTACCAAGAAACAAGAGAGCCACCTGCAATCAGTAAAGAGTACTACTGAAAGAACGCGATTTTTTTTTAATGTTAAAAAATTTCTTTTTACTTAAAAAAATGTACAAGTTTAATTTGTAAGTTTTGTAATAGATTATGAAGTGTACAATTCTTTAAGAGAATGTATTTAAAAAATTATGCTTCAGATGAATGTAAAATATCAATGCTGAATAGTTGTTCGGTAAAAAATTAGTTTCGAAAAAAAAACTTTAATACCACGTTTTTCAAAGTTTGAAATTTAATTTTTTCACCTGAGTCCCAATGCATCCCAAATCTCCATTTTTTATAACTGTTTTTTACGTCAAATTTTCCGCTCTTTTTGATAGACTCAGATTTCAGCTAACTTGATGGAATAACACTGAAAAATCAATTTTTCCAAAAAAAATCAATTTTTTTCACAGTATTTATATAGATGGGACAAAATAGACATCGAAATTGAAAAGAGCAAGAAATTTTACGTCAGTTTTCGGTTTAAAAAGAAATTTTCTCAGTATTGTTGGAGCTATGATAAAAAATTTTGAAAAAAACGCATAATTTACTGAACAGTCCATAACTATGGCTATACTTGATATTTTTGGCTAAAAATTGGTGAGTTTAGTTAACTTAGCAGATGGTAGGAATGTGGTTTAATTTAGAACAAATTATGAGACATCGACTCAAAATCACTCACAGAATTTTTTGATTGTACCCATATGTTTAACATTTTATCTCTTGAAACTAATAAATAACTAATCAACTAATCACACTTATTAATAGAAGTTCTTCAAAACATTAAAGTCATATAACTTACATATGTTGCAGCATCAAATTGATTGTATTGATAAAGAGTTTTTATATAACTTATATAGCATACTTCGTAATAGTTTCAAGAAAAACAATTTTTAACAAAGTTTTAAGGTTAGAAAACTACATAACGTAATAATTGATACTTAAACTACTTTCGGTTACCTGTATAGTATCATAAAAAAACCTAAACAATGATTCCAGATAAAATGAATTCCTAATATTTCATTTCATAAGGTTATGTTTAGTTTCTGAGATGGTTGAATCTTCACGAATTTATTATTGAGATCTGACTAAATCAGTTTTATTACTGCAGCAGTCAATATTTATATATGTTTAGGTCAAAACAAGATTCTATCGCACCATATCTTTCTCTAACTTTTCTCTTTCCAGCCTTTTCTGTACGCATAGGTGAGTGCCGACGGTGGACCTGCACTAATCGCCCTTGGACAGTATATCTGCTAAGCATGTAAATGACAGAACGTAGTTGAAGAATGAAAAATGTAAGTTTAAATAGTATGTAATGAAAGTATTTAGTTACATGCATCTTTTTTAATAATTCTTTGCACGTACCTGTTACTCTAACTGATATTCAGCGTACACTCAATTCTGTTCACATTTTTTTCAACTTTATAAATCGTACAAACTTTTTTTCCACTTTTCTATGTAAGTAAACGTCTTGATAAAGTATTGTAAAGCATAAATAATTTCAGTAAAGTGCCAAAAAATAATGTATCAATTTTTTCTATAGTTCATTTAAGGCATATTGAAGCCATTATAGGGAAAAAATGGGTTAAAAAATGGTTCTTGTTTTTTTTATCCAGGTAGCCAAGTCTCAAAAAATCTTAAAAAAGTCATAGCAATAGCATATTATATAATACAATTTTTAGATTTTTTTCTTGTCTATATCGATAAAACTCTCAGAAGTACGGCTTTTTGATAATTTCGAACGTTTTCCAAAGTTTGAATTGGGCGCCAAAAATTATGAAAAAAATTTCAGTTTCCATGTATTATTTTTGTCTTCAACTTACAATAAGGATTTTTGGAATCGGTTAAGAAATAGCGGAGATATCTTTAAAAAATCGAAATTCACCGTTTGGGGCCAGTAAACTCATGAGTGGATTGGGGTCTGAAAAAATTTTCAAAAAATTTTTTTTACAGTACACTACATACATGAATTTTTTCAGATTTTTTGGTGCTACGGCAGTTTTAACCCCCTAATCCAGCTAGGACATTTGGATAATATAGAACAAATAAAAGTTCAGTTAAGTGTATAACGTACCTCTCACTCTTACGAAAGGGATGTAAAATCGTAATGTAGTCAGAGTTTCATGTATAGCTGCTTTTATACTCTGCATGTACACAAATGACATAAGTACAGGTACGCAATACAATCAAATTAGAATTGCAAGTAGTTCCTAGTAAGAAGCATATAAGCAGTACATATGTTTCTAATACTATAAACGAGATAGGCCCGCCAAATCATGTAGTTTAAGTTAGTCCTCTTTTCTGATTGACTTAATATTATTGCAAAAAACTTTACAGTGGTCTTAAATACAATTTTAACAATTAATTGAATTCGATCGTTTCTCTTGAAAATGATAAAATTGATATAAACTCGATGAAAAAAATTTTGTTTACCACACAGTATAAGCGGATTGCAACTGCTGTTATGTCGCTCAAACATCAAGAGCTTTTAACTTAAGAATGGCAGAACACAAAAGCGGCACAAAAAAAGAGATGGATCTGTACTATCACAATATAGCATTAGGTTTGCTTACAACCGTAATTTCAAAAGGATAAAAATTTTAGACTTAGAACAAAATTTTAAAAAACGCCTTATTTCTAAAATATTAAATATACGTTACAAGGATGAAAATATTAATAGACAAAGTTATATGCTCAAAGCGTTTAGGACCTTTAGCCTCAGTAAGTTAGATAATTTAAAATTTCATGGCTTTAAAACCTAGTAAATTTTATGATTTGGATTCTTATAAGCTAAAAATGTGATAAGCTGCTAACTTCAAGCTCTTTTAACCTCGAAACCTACTAACTTTTACACTAACTTTGATTTTGACTAAAAACAAAAGAAGTACTAAAATATACATAAAATTCAAGTATATTGATCTTGATTACTTATTTATGTCTCGAAGTATTTGTGTCAGTACTGTATTCTTTTGGAAAGTAATGTTCTTATTATTACATGTCCCAACGGTGAATTATAATTCAGGACAATAGCCATTGAGAATTCACAACATAACTTTGAATTTGCAAAAAAAATTTAATTTTGATAAGATACAAATTGTAATTATAGAACAAAATAATATAAAACGCCTTTTTCTAAATGCTAAATAAACATTTCCTCAAAAAATGTCAATAGACAATAGGGTACGGAGAAATTCAAAAATTGCTATAAGTTTGTCGTTAGGTTAATAGAAAAGAGGATTAACTTGATGTACATTAAAACTCTGACTACATAACGATTTTACATCCTTTCTGTAAGAATCAGAGGTATGTTATACACTCAACTATTTTCATTCATTGTTTTCATCAATTTGCATTCATTGTAATTTATTAAAATTTGTATTGTAAAGAATTTTTTTTCGTATAGATTTTTGTATCTAATGAGAGTCGGGATGTTATCCAAACGGCCGAAACGTTGTTTTGTTTTAAATACATAAGAAATATGATACTACCACCATTGGACGTTGTTTTTAGTTATTTACTAACAGTCATTGGATATCTTACTTTATTAAAATTTAATAATTTTGACATATTTACACTTGTTATTATAAACACATTTATGTGAAATTTACATTTGATACTTTTTTAATTACGAATTTGATTTCTTATTAATTATTTATGCACCTAAGGTCAACATTGTATATTTATAATATTTTATGTGTTATTCATACTTTTGATATGCATGTGCATGTACGTGTATTTATTTTTCAAACTTTTTGGTTATACCCATCTCATCCTCAATAGTTAAAAAAAAGAAGAACAATGATGTGTAACCTTTATTTGAAGATCATACTACATTTTATAAAGATTTTTGTTTCAAATGTTGGCAGGTGGCGCGAGTTACAAAATCGACGCCATCACCATGTTACTAGATGCGCATTTTGTTGAAGAGACAAAATTGTATAAGCTATGACAGTGTGTAGAGTCTTGTCATAAGATCTTCAAAGTGTTTTCAAAGCCACAAATAACACTGATAGATTAGTAAATTATATACGTAATTTTATGGGGCGCATAACAAATATCGTGAGTTATAAATAAATAACGGTACATTTGTATTATCTCCTGACTCTTAAAAAAAAAAAGCCACTTAACCTTTTTTAAGAAATCATGCCTTACAAAATACTTTTCTCAGAAGATGAACTGAAATAAATACCGAACTATTTTCTGAATACTTAAAAATCGATAATAAATACATAACGAACCCAAAAAATTTCGTACTATAAGCTCTCGCAATTCAAACAGCTAGAATATTCTGTATTCCGCACAACTATATTAACCATTACAGCACGCGACTTTACGCAATTACCTTGGTCGACTGGGTTGCGGGTCGGCACCCGAGAGACCACGGTTCGATTACTGGTTAGTGCAACTCTTTCGAGCAATTACCTCTGAGTATTTTCACATGTGCCTTTTTACCACGCAATGCTCCTCGTGAATAGATGGACAACCTTCTGACAGCAAAATTGCCTATCACTTAGATTCTTTACTGAAGTGGTCTATGTGACATCATCACCACACCAAACAATTGAAAAACTGTATCCAGTATCGTGAAATATGTGTAAACAATAATGTATTATAAGACTATATAATTATAAGAAAAAATTACAGAAAATGCCTTTTTCTGAAAAGTTAAATATACATTACTTCAATAAAAAAATTAATAGACAACAAGATACAGAGAAACTAAAAAATTGTTCTAAGTCTCTCGTTAAGTCAATTAGAAAAGAGGATAACCTTATTGTACATAATTTGAAAAACCTCTTTCATTTATAGTATTAGAAACACACGTACTGTTTAAGTGCTTCTCACAAGGAACTGCTTGCGATTCTTATTAAATTGTGTTGCGCGCATAAACTATGTCATTTGTGTATGTGCAGAGTTAAAAGCCGCTAAACTTGAAACTCTGTCTACATTACGATTTTACATCCCTTTCGTAAGAGTTAGAGGTATGTTATACACTCAACTAAATTTGTGTTCATTGGAATTTATTAAAATTTATGTTGTAAAGAATTTTTTTTTTACTTCTAGATTTTTATACCTAATGAGAGCCAGGACGTTATCTAAACGACCGAAACATTATTTTGTTTTTTAAAAAAAATACAAAATATGCTAGTACCATTGTTGGACGTTGTTTTCAATCATTTACGAACTGACATTAGACGTATTATTTAATCAAAACTAAACTATATAAACTCGTTAACAATACAAGCTTCAAAATGAATGCACTTCGTTAGTAGATATTTATTAAAAAAAAAAAAAAAACAGTCAAAATGTTTTATGCTCAAAGCGTTTATGACTTTCACTCTTAGTAAGTTCAATAATTCAAAATTTCATGGCCTT
Organism: Copidosoma floridanum; assembly: GCF_000648655.2. Next base: position 1,150,167 of record NW_019379516.1, on the reverse strand, counting down.
TAAACAAGGTAAATTTTATGTTTTTCCTTAAAATTCAATCATCTGCAAACTTCAAGCTCTTTAAACCTTAAAACTTACTAACTTTTACACTGTTTTTGTTTTTGACAAAAAATGAAAGGAGTAAAAAGTTCCATAAAATACAAGTATGCTCATCTTAATTACTTATTTGGAGCGTGTGCAAGATTAAAGGTGCGGTTGACGATAAAAACTTTTATATAAAATTTATTTTAACTAATCCTTTATTACACGTTTTATTGTTCTTACAGGAACTATACTATGTATTTGAAAGAATTACCTCAATCAATAAAGTAATGAAATAACTATGAATAAAACGTTTGAAATTGTTCTTGTATATACAAATACAACTTATTTTACTCACATTTAAACTTAAAAATTCTAATGTTATTACTGACCTGTGCACCTACGATACCATTTCCACCATAAAAGTTTTTAGCATACATATGCATAGAACCACCTTTTCCTCGAGCATTTCCACTTTGGCGTCCTGTTAGTTCAGTTAATACACCAACGGGTGGAACTCCCATTAAATAAGTCCATCCATGGGCTCTGTAAGCGGTTATCACTGAATCTTGAGGACGTAATGCAGCAACCATTCCAACTGCACATGCTTCCTAAAATACGAAAATTCTAGAATAAGTTCATGTGTGCTTCTTACTACAATTTTTTTGTTTGTTGATTTGCCTGGCAAAAATTGGTTTACAACTAACTGGTGTTAACTTATGTAATAATTTTATATTTACATCTTCTTATTTAGAGATAATTTTTCTGATATCCTAATAGATTCAATATAGTGGTTACCATTAAATGGTAGATAATTCATTTTACTATAAATCTCTTGCTGTGAGTATCTAAAAATACAAGGGCATGATCACTTAGGCAAGGTACAGTAAATAACATGCTTTCACTCTAAGTGTAACAACATAAAATGGCGAACTAAGTTTTTTTTACAACATTCCTAACACTTATGTTAGTAAGGTATGAGAGCATTACAAGCACAACATATGAAAAAAAATAAATAAATAAAATTAGTGCACACTCATCAAAATTCAAACTTATTATTTATGATAAAATCTTTGAACAAAGGCACTAGAACTTTAAATTGATTTTTTTTCTTTGTAATAAAGCTTTTGCTCGTAAGAAATTTAAGTTTTAAGTTAATTCTAAATACTTAAGATACTTATTAATATTACTGACGTTAACTGCATTTTTCAACATTCAATAATTCATCTTGTGTTTTATGCAATAATATTATACATACTTGTTTGTAAGGTGAAAGTATTGATTTTAGCGAATTTAATGTATTAAATAAAAAATATTATTATTTTCTAATAAGCTATAGTAAAAATCAGGCTTTTGGGGGGTAGACGGCTCTGAATAGAGAGGGAGAGTTGAGGATAGTCAGAGTTGTCTTTAAGGGTATCGATCAGCAGTCAAGATCGAGCAGCAGTAAGCACCCCGTGCTACAGACTCTAGGCATGAAGAGCTAGTGCACTTCTGCTGGAATCACTTTTCACCACTAGAGTTGGTGCCACTGGTGAGTAGTTGGGTGGTGATTCACGACAGTCGAGAAGAGCCCGTAGCCTGTGCTCTTGTCTCTTTCTCTCAATTGTTAAACAGTAGTTAGGCCGTAGAGCAAGTAGTGCCGATAATGGTTGATAAAAGCAGGTGAAAAAAAAAGTTGACACACTTAATTTTATGTGGTAGTAAACATTAGTGTTTTATTAAAATCAATTAGTGCTCTAACCACTGCCGTAACGTAAATCTCATCTAGAGAGCATGAACCTAGCTTCAGCTTAAGACCAGGTGATCGGAAGGATAATATTGAGAAGTCGCGCAGCCCTTCTCATATACTATAAGCTACTTTCTTGCTTGCTATGTTTACCAGAAAATATTAGTTGGGCAAGTGGTAGGCGTACCTATCAAGCGCAAAAATTTGAAGGTGCGCGCGACATTTAAAAATTAAATTTATGTAAAACGCTTGAATTTAAAGCATAATAATTATTTTTATAATTAATAATTAATAAAAAAATTACCCCAGAGGGTTACACTATCANATTTCTCACAAAATCTAAAGGTTTTTAAAGGTCTTTTAACGGGCTCATGTTGCTTATTATATTTGTGAATGATATTATCTCTGTGATGTCCCAGTCGCATTCTGTTTTGAGTACATCTTAAATCACCACTTTACTGCAGAGCTCTGCAAAGATACTTGGAGACTGTTCCTAATTGGTCTTATGAGAATGAGTTGTCTCTCAACATTAATAAATGCTAGTTTGTTCCTTTAATAGTGGCAGACAATTCTGATTCGTTGTATAATCATTTTATTCCAACACGGGTTACAATGAGACTATTCAAATACAGGCAAAAAGAGTTATTAAAGTAAATAAGAAAATTATGAGAAATATACAAGTAAAAAATTTACAATTTGTACTATTTTTTACAATTTTAAAACTGTTGGGTCACCTGTATCAATACAAAGTAGTGTTAAAGATTTCAGACGATGTATTGTTAAATAAAAATTTCTTAAAAATAAATACATTTTTTTTTTTCAGTGATGTTCGAGAAATAATTTTTTCGTTTTTTTTCAAGTATTGAAAAAAAGATATTAACTTGCGTGCACAACAAAGATATTTACTTGGAGATCTCAAAAATTAATTGTGCTTGACCAGCTTCAGCAAGTAACAGTCCCTGAAAATCCAGTATGATACCAGGAATGGTAATCGTGCTTGCCGTTCTAGAGCATGATACCTTGACATCAATTTTGGCAAAAAAATTTCTCTAGACAAATCCATTGGAAGGCACACATACAGACCTTCAGCTAGGTGTCTGGAAAGCTTATTTTTTTGGAAGGCATGAATGATCTACATGAGTATAATTTTATTTCATACTTTTCAATTTATGTGTAACTATTACCCACAGTTAATCTATATCGTAAGTCACCGATAAAAGCCAATAAGAAATTGTACTCAAAGTTTTTAACGATCAATTTTTCTTGTTATATGTTTTCGGACAGCATTTTAATTTAGGTTAACATTTGAAAAAACATACAAGCAATATTTAAAGCTTTTATTTTTCGTTTTAATTTTAGAAATATTTGTCAGTACATTTTTATCAAAACCCCATTGTAATATTTACTAGGTTTGAAAAGTTTTGTATTAAGTCTACGCAATGTTAACACATACTCTGAATAGTTTCAAATTCAGTAGGAAATAGTCTATCCATCTTACTAATATAAAAAGCAAAGTCACTAAAACCATTGTAATCGCTAACCACTAAACTACTGAACCAATTTTGCTGAAATATTGCATACTGATACTTGATAATTCTAAGATGGTTTCATCGAGGTAAAATTGAAGCCACCTGCAATCAAAGATAGTGAAGAGTGGTTATAAGATGCCCTATCGAGTTGTAAAATATCGTAGTCGTTCATCGACAATGCACCAAGAACAGAGTTAAAAGTCGTGCAGCTGGGCCTCCCAGCTACCGACGACACTCTTCTTTCATAGGCAAGCAAAATACATCCGTTTTTACCCCCGGATCGCCAAGATAATCGAGTGCCACGAACAAATAGGCATCCGGAACGTCAACATTTCCAAAGGAATCCCAGGAGACGTGTGTAGCCAGAGCATAACCTGCTCCATCACTTCAGAGTTTTGTGGCCGTTCAACTATCTGGCCTGGTATCGTCAGAGAATTTTCTACTTCAAATGCAAGCTAGGAAAGACAGCCCGGAAGAGTACGAGCAGCCCCATAGGCCTCCTTCTTAGTGGTCGTCTCAACGGCATACCTACACAAAAAGTACTCTTCAGGCTCATTTTCCCAACTAACGATAGGCAGTTGGTTATCTGGGGAACGTCCAGAAGACAAGATATTCTTTGGTCAGCGGTGTACCTCCCTCCAACACCGTCTCCATACACAGAGACTCTAAGGATAAGAGTCAAGCTACCCGCAGCTGACTCTCCATCATAATGAGTAATAATAAGAAATAACTGGAAATTTTACCACCAGCCTTTTTCAGGGACATTATAAGGATTCACGTTCCCTATTTAACCATCAATCTCACCGATTCTTTTTAGGTCCACCTAACGTGTTAAAGTACCTTCCCAACGAATAAATTGTTACTATAGCATTTCCGAAAACGATTCGTTAACTCATAGACTATGTAAAGCTATACAATATTAAACCAAGTCAGTCATTCACTGGCAGACGTCACGAAAGGAGTTGTTTGTCGCAAGGCTGGGAACCCCGGTGACCAACGACTCTATAGTACCCTCTCGACTCTAACCATTCAACCAGGAATCACTGATCCTCTCCAAGGTCTGCACTGTAAGAACCTAACAGCTATAAAGGAAAAATGAACTTAAGCTAACGGGACAGTCTCCAACGGGCAAGCATCACAAACCGATCCCCTCACCTTAGATCACCAAAACCACTGAACTCTGCAAAAAAGGTGCTTTAGGTGTTTGATAGTATTGGTCGTTACTTGATGACGATTTATGTCAGGTTAATTATTAAATTCAATAAATGACTTTTGATTTAAAAGTCGATCTTCACTTTCATTCGTTACAAACGTTACAGCTGTTTTAGTATCACAGTACCTTCTTCAGAGGTATGTACGACAAGACTAAGTAATATACCACTTTTTTATCATAACAATACACACAGGAGTATATATGTTTCGGTTTAACAACAACGAACAATACATATAAATCGTACATAGTCAATACACACATATTATCTTAATTCTAAATTTAGTGAAGGTGAGGTATCAAGGTTTAGCATATCATTCAGCAATACGTTTGAATTTTTCGATTTATTAATTTCTAATGCTTCTAAAAAATATAACTTCTTACCCTTCTTACATGGACGCAAAATCTTAAAATAATCATTATAAACATGATTACAGTCATTCATATAGGAAGCATAGCTATAACTATCTAATATTATTATGTAAGCATTTTTATGTTCATTCATCCTATAATTAAAAGCTTTACCCGTCTGTTCTATGTACTTTCTATTAAGAGATCGGCAATTAAGTTTGTTAATACTAGACTTATTTCTTTCTTCTGTTTTGTCTCAAATGTTTTTAATGACTGTTTGTAGACTTTGATTAGACTTAAACGTAATGTTGTGTATTATATTTTTTTAAATGATTATTTATTTTTCATGACACTTTTCCATTATATGTCATAACAAAAAATTTGTTATTTTCTCTTACAAATAAAGAGAATACTTCTTTTATAGCCATTTTATATTTTATATTTTTAACCATTTTATCGATAACTTCGGGATTATAACCGTTGTTGTATGCTATTCGTTTGATAATATTTAACTCATTGTTCTAATTAATAGAACTTCATGGTACAGAGAGAAGTCGATAAATGAACGAGAAAACAACAATAAAATCAATTTTTTAGATTTAATATGACATAGAATTAACGGTCCCATAGAGTATAGTGTTTTACAAAAGCCGACACACGCAGACAGTACCATACATAATACTTCCATCTTTTCTTCCTCACATAAAATGTCTGCATATTACAGTATTATTTGTCGACTTCTCTCTATACCATTAAATTCAAACGTATTACTGAATGATATGCTAAACCTTAATACCTCACCTTTACTAAATTTAGAATTAAGATAATACATGTGTATTGACTGTGTACAATTTTTATGTATTGTCCGTTGTTGTTAAACCGAAACATATGTACGCCTGTGTGAATTGTTATTATATAAACGCGGTATATTACTTAGTCTTGTCGTACATACGTCTGAAAAAGGTACTGTGATACCAAAACAGCTGTAACGTTTGTAACGAATAAAAGTGAAGATCGACTATTGAATCAACAGTCATTTATAGAATTGAATAATTGACTTAAGGTGCTTTAGACATCAACGTCTCCAGTGCAACACCAGGAGATGTTAGGAAAGAGCTCTACAGTGATCTCCAACGCTTTAGACAAAGGTTTCCTTCCAATCAGTCTCGTGCTACAACAGCAGGTCAGAGAAGATCAACCTGAGGTATTGTGGCAATCGCGTTTGCTGGAAACTTTAGTCAAGAAAGAGTTTACTTAAGAAGCTCACCGGCCCTTTTCAAGGTGATTGGACGTTGAATTACCTTGTCAACAAATATATTACAACACAATAAACTTGAAAAAAATAGCCTTCAGTGCTCACTAAAGTCTTAACTATGCCAAAAGTCACAAGAAGTCAAATTGGAAGGAACATTTCAAATGCATCGAACTAATACATTTTTAGGCATCAAGAAAATGACGCTGAACATTTATCGAGATTGAAGCAGCATGAAAATAGATAAATAAATAATATGTTAAGAAAGAGATTAGCTATTCACTATAATCCTTATCATAATCTCTTGAATCTTCCAGATTTTTGAATAGGTAGAACATGTATTTGTATTCTTGTGGCGATGAAAAAAGTAGAGATTAAGCTCCAGGACTTTGTTGCCGTGGTAATAAAGTTGTGAGATGAAAGAAAAAAATTTTTTTTAATTATTATAAATCGAGTGATGGCANATTTTTATCAAATGTTTAAGGGTATTGTTCCTAATGTTATGATATTTTAAGAAGTTAATCCACTAAGAGCAATTTTTGTATCAGTATTGATAATAATATTTGGTAGCAATAAAGATATTTTAATAGCATTGACGTCAGCTACTGTATCCTTACTTTTATATCTTTGCAGCTTCCAAAAATAGCCCTCTTCGTAGATTATACGGGAGAAATTGCAAATTAACGTCCCTGTAGGGCTAACGATTATTTTTTGGCATGTATGACCAAATAAACTGTATGGATTCCGAACAAATATGTTTTTCATAAGAAAATTTTTGTTCTGATGAGAAGTGCCAGAAATAGATGTAAAATTTTTAACTGCAAACGTTTTACATTACATGTCAACACACTACGGTGTTTCATTTAGAGAGTCTTAGGCGGGGGGCCGCTAGTTCTTGAATAAAATCCATGGTATTCTAAAACTAGGATGTGTTACTGAAATACTTTTTCGTACATACAAATAAAACATGAAAAACTACAATATTTACGTATGTTAATTTCTCGTGAAATCAACTAAAATTATACTAAGTACATTTTTATCCAAAAGAAAGTAGTCAGTTTTATTGGTTTGTGTTTGTCCACTTTACTTAAGGTGTATTCACAATAGGAGAAAAATAATAAAAGTAAACAGTCAAAACAGCTTTAAAATTTTAGAGCACTGAAAAAGTATGTAATGGACTTAGAGATAAAGAAATACGTTACAATGTCCTTATACATAGACTATACCTAACGTGTTCATCAACTTTTGAAAGAAGTGTAGTAAAAGTAGTTGAAATAAGAAAACGAAAGAAATAAAAAACAAAAAGTATCAAGAGTACAAGAAAAAGTTTACCTCAAAAAATGGAAAGAAGTCAGTCAACGAAGTTAGAGAAAATGTAGATACAAAGTCTGTACTCGTAATATCAGCTAAGAAAGTATATTTGTACTAGCAAGAAAGGTAAAAGATGAAATAAAATTTGTAAAATGCTACGTCTAGATTTATCTAGACAAGATGGAGATATCAAAAAATAATAAAAAAACAACTAAAAAGTAATGTAGAACCTGAGAGCAATAATAAAAGAGAAAAAAAAGGTTGACAGCAGTTTTTTACTGACTAGTTTTCTGTCGACATCTGAAAGTGGGATTATTAATAACAACTTATTAACTGAAAACGAATGCTCAGAAAAAAAAGAGCTAGAGGCTTCCAATGCACAAAATTCCAACTGGGAGCTCAAAAGATACACAAGGAAAAAGTAACATTTTGATCAGAGAAACTGCTAAAGTAAAGAGGGGATAGAGAAAAAAGTATGAGAGATTTTGTTCTGTGGCTATAAAAGATAGTTTTCATAGCTTATTCTCTAGATGGTTTAGTCAAGAACAAGAAGAATTTAATTTTACCAGAAAACGTATACATAGTACCTAGAATTTAACGAGTTGACTATATGACTTCATTAAGTTCAAAACGCTGAGGGCATTATGCATTATGCATTCGCACATCAAAACAATGTTAAAACTATTACAAAACTAGTGTTGAAAAAAATTTTTTTTCCTTGTCCTAAATCATTTTTTTTTTTTTTTTATACAAAAACCTCACTAAGTTTCATGGTCTACCAGTTGACGTGTACTTCCATGACCCTACTAGCTCAAATTTGGAACAGTTCACTGATCTGTTTGCGATAAATTTTAGTCAGTAATTAAACTCTGACTGGATTCCTGGTGTTCCTTGTAATTATGACTTTCCAGAACTACTTTCTGCCTTGACAATTTCACCAATATAAGTTACAACTGTACGTGAACTTGATTACAAGCTGACATGTTGACCTGACTCCATTTATTAAAAACAGCATCAATCTGCGATTCAACCACTTACTACCATTTTTAATAAATCTTTAAGCAATGGACTTTTTTATCTGTATCAAAAGGACTTTTTGTTTTACTTATTACCAGTCTAGTGACTACCAGGATGTCTCGAACTATAGACCTACCTTAACCTACCTTAGCTCTATCTTTTATAGCTAAGTTTTTTGATACTATTATAGAACGCCAACTGGCTTACACTTAGATGCCATTAATGATCTCTGAATAAAATGCTCTTGTGTGCCAAACATCCATTCTTACTAGTCTGCTTTCATTCCCTGATCATCTGGTATCAAATTCAAACTTCATGACTATGATATTCGTGGTATGTTATTATCCTGGTTTAAGCCTTATTTCGATAAAAGATACCAATTAGTAAGAGTGAACGGAGTTACTTTTAAAGCATTTCTCACAAAATCTAAAGGTTTTTAAAGGTCTTTTAACGGGCTCATGTTGCTTATTATATTTGTGAATGATATTATCTCTGTGATGTCCCAGTCGCATTCTGTTTTGAGTACATCTTAAATCACCACTTTACTGCAGAGCTCTGCAAAGATACTTGGAGACTGTTCCTAATTGGTCTTATGAGAATGAGTTGTCTCTCAACATTAATAAATGCTAGTTTGTTCCTTTAATAGTGGCAGACAATTCTGATTCGTTGTATAATCATTTTATTCCAACACGGGTTACAATGAGACTATTCAAATACAGGCAAAAAGAGTTATTAAAGTAAATAAGAAAATTATGAGAAATATACAAGTAAAAAATTTACAATTTGTACTATTTTTTACAATTTTAAAACTGTTGGGTCACCTGTATCAATACAAGGTAGTGAATCATTTAACAATTATCATGTAACTTGTCTGCTGCGTACGTAAATGTCTCAAATGTTTGGCAACAGAGCAGCCGCATAAGTATAGCCAGGATGCGAGTGTGTGTATAGCAAACGTATAACGATCGCAAGCTGACCGACACTGTTGCCATATTTCAGCAGAACGTTATAATAAGCCTTTTCTACATTGAAGTGTTATGCGCATTTTGAATGCACGAACAGATGGTCCATTGTAAATAGGCCTATGGATGATGGACTATCCTAATGTAATTTAAAACAATTAATTGGTCGACAATGATTGGGTGACAAAATTTAGAACCATAGTGTTATTTTTTACATTATAAAATATGCCAATTAAGTTTCGTTTTACATAATGAGTGAAGATATCTATTTACATACCTACTTATGTTGATATGCTAAAAAGCATAACATCAATCTGCTGGTAATCTTAACATTCAGTTTCTTTGAAAAGCTGAAACAATGACTCTCTACTCGAAAAATTCAAAAATCTTCTTATACTTCATAAATACATGTTAGTTAACCACATTTCGAGTAACAAACACCATTGCAATAAAATTGTTACAGTGAGAAAATACTGTAAGTTTGATTTATTTACTGTGGCGTGCATTTAAAAACCAAACAAGTTAAAAGAATATTTTTCAATTCCTAAATAATTTAACATCAAATTACATATCAAACATTACTGTTAGCTTATATTATGCGAAATAACAATGGGTAGTGTGAGTCACAACAAAAAATTTTGCAATGAAATCGTTTATTTTACATAAACAATACATTTTAATGAAAGACGATTGCTACATACAAATCTATTATTGTTGTTATCCGAGTAAAAAACAAAATATTAAAGCCAATACATCTGCCAGGATACCTTCTAATGATAAAAATTAAAAAAAAAACTAGTAATCAGATACATATTACACGGTCTTTACAACAAGACCAGTCTCTACTCGGAAATAAATGGAGAACTTTGTCGAAAAAGTTTTCAAAACCGTCTGCAATGTAAACAGTATTGGGAAAAAAGTTTTTCTAAATATAGTAATATAAACTGTCCCTGGCAATAATATTACAGAATGAAAAATTGTATGCAAACGAATTAAAGTAGGTAAATCTATGATTTACGTAATAACGTGGTTTGTTATTTAGATATTTTCAATCATCTATTTTTTTCATACTCTTTCGTAATAAGAGTACCTTGTTACTTAATGTAACAATTGTTGATAGTTACTGTATATAATTTTTCATGTCTATATTTTATGCATAGACGCATGATTTACAACTTGTACGTTCTTTTAAAAAAAAGCGTTTATTTTACGTGCTGTACAAACACAATAGTTGTAGGCTACTGTCATATCACTAAGCAAACTAATGAAACTACAAATCATGCAAATAAGTTATATAACAAGTACGTAGACTCTCAATTCCATTGTACATATAGCACATGAATAAAATTTGCTTTTTTGTTACCAGTTAGCCTATATTGGATAATTCGCTAAATTATACGATAACTTTAACTTAAGGCTTTTTTGAGAGTTCACAATTAGTAAATATATTGGAAAGCAAATAATCTTCAAAAAAAAAAATTGTTGTAAATATAGCAAAATAAGAACTGGCACTGAGAACAATATTTATGAAATGAAAATTTTTTCAGCTAAAAAATGTCAGTACATGATTGTATAAATCAAAAAGTTAACGTGGCTTCCTATCATCGTATTTTTAATCATCTTTATTGAAACGAAACTTCTTATGTAGGGCCCTTGCTAGATGACAGTACGGGAAAGCATCACACTTTTTCTGGCCTCCTTCGTTCCTGTTTGTCCTCCCACTACCACAGGCTCTCTCAACATCGAGTAGTATATGTAGTATAGTGTATTATATACATGCATGTAGTGAGGTGCCTACGATCTCTCTCTTCCTTTTTCTTTTTGTCAACTGTACATATGTGAAGAGGTAGTTGGAATTATGTACTGTATTTACGCAATGAAAAGAGAGTGGCACTGTGGGGTATAGTAAACTGATGATCTGATTGACACGCGAAGGTCCCGTGTCTAAATCTGGAAAGATGTACACAAATTTTTTTCTGAGGATAACCAAAATAATCGTTTCTTACTTGTTAGTAAATAATAATACATGATTCATATAAAACATTTTTTTTAATTATTATAAATCGAGTGATGGCACTGAACAGGTGCGAGAATTTGAAAGTGAAATTAGACTAAAGAAACTCTGAAATCAATTGGGTCAAGTAAAAATTTTCCAGATAGAAGATAACAAAAATATATGTATTTGTGTGATATGAGCGCGCGGTGGCTCAGTCGGCTAGGTCGTGGATTGAGACGCGGGAGACCGTGATTCAATTCCCGGCCATAGTACGACTTTTTCGGGCAAGTACCTCTGTGATTTTTCACATGTGCTTTTTCACCACGCAATGCTCCTCGAGGAGGGTTTAGGCGACCTTCTCGCAGCAAAATTGCCTAATTTCCCCCTACCCCCCTTCCAGTATTGTGAGGCCTCCCATCCCTCTTCCCTTCCTTCTCCCAAGTGCTAAGTGCCCTGTGTAGTGCCCTTTATAGGAGCCGGACGTAAAGCACTATAATATAAAAAGAAAAAAAAAAATTTGTGTGATATGGTACCAAATGGCTTGAAAACTTGAACAGTTGAAAAATTTTCACATTTCAAATATAATAAGTGCTATTGTTGGCAAGGGTTGAATAGGAGAAATTTGTCAATGTGAATGTCTTTTTCAAAGAGACAAAGAGATAATTATTGTAGATATACATCACCTAATACTTTTGTTAGCAAAATAATTGAATTTATTTACAATCAGCTATCAATGTATACAGACAAGGGCTCTGCAATACTTCAAAAAGATTATAAGATTTTTATAGTGGCAAGGAGAGATTTTAATGTTACCTTTTTCCGAAGCTGCTGTACCATAAACTCAACTTTTGAAAGAAAAATTGAACTTCAATATAATTAATAACCCTTTGCAACTAATCACTCAATGTGGAACAATCATCGATGCCATTTTTTCTCATTATTTGGATGAAGTTAAATCGTTGATTAATATTTCATATTTTTCATATTAAAAGCCCATATTTACTACTAATAAAAACCAAAATAAATTTTCAGTGTCAATAACAGAATAAAATGATGAATGAGCATTCGTAACTTTTGTTTTTTTTAAGTAAAATAATGTTGATAAACAATTATCAAAGGATTATATAATTTGAAGAGTGAGTTTCTTTATGAAAAACCTGAATGAAGCTTCACTTTTTCTGTGGGTCCTACGACCCATAGTTGTTTTTTTTTTTTTTTTTTTTTTTTTTTTTCAAATATTCTTTCGTACCAAAAGAAACTTGTAACTTCATAAACATAAGGGAACACAATGTCTTTATATCAATTTGTAAGTTTATTACTTATGTATATGTAGATCATGTTTATTTAAACCAGTAATAACGTTCAAACTAAGTTTTCTACACGTGCTAAAGTTATTAAGCAATTACATAAACTTTTCTCTATGGTATATTAAACATATATATGGGGCGTTTTGCGTGAAACAGGCCCACCGTGCGAGCGCCAAAAGTCACTGTTTTCAGCTCATTTTCTTGGACTTAATCCTATCTTTAAAAAATTTTGCGAATAGCACTTTCGATGTATTTTTCAGTCAGCTATCTGATGGTGTGGTTAGTTTTCCAAAAAAAATTCATTTTCACTAAAAAAAAACATAAAATATGCTATATTTTGCAAAAGGCATTTTTAATATTTTTTTTGATACTCTAGATGGAGAGCTGAAGTTTTTTTACATTGAAAACGTCTCTTAGCACAGTGTGCTCTCACTGAAAAATTCGAGTAAAAAATACCAAAGAGTAGACGTTCGGCCATCCAAACGCGTACCGAGGCCCAGGCAGGCGCCACGCCGCGCTCACGTTGTATAAGAATATTATTAATTTATAAATACTTTATAACATTTAAGAAGATGTGGACGTAACGTTGATATATTGGGACATTCTAGACATTCTGCACTTAAGAAACATTTTTCAACAGAGCTACTGCACACTACTGCTTTAATACAGTCGTGGTAGTTTTTAAGAGGTAGTTTTTGGAAAATACGCTATCTACAGCAAGTTGAATAAACGTAATGACGTAGAAGCATACTTTATTGTTAAATAAATAATTAAATGTTACAAAACTAATAATATTAGTTAACTTGAGCGGAGCGCGGGATGGCGCCGGCCTTTGGCACGCGTTCAGACGTCCGATCGTCTACTCTATGGTATTTTTTTACTCGAATTTTTCAGTGAGAGCACACTGTGCAAAGAGACGTTTTCAATGTAAAAAAACCTCAGCTTTCCATCTAGCCTATCAAAAAAAATATTAAAAATGCCTTTTGCAAAATATAGCATATTTTATGTTTTTTTTTTTCAGTGAAAATGAAATTTTTTTGGAAAACTAACCACACCATCGGATAGCTGACTGAAAAATACATCGAAAGTGCTATTCGCAACATTTTTTTAAGATAGGAATAAGTCCAAGAAAATGAGCTGAAAACAGTGACTTTTAGCGCTTGCTCGGCGGGCCTGGGACGTTTCGCGTGAAACGCTTCATATATATAGAGAATTTAATTCTTTGTTACTAGTCAGCGTATATTTAGAAAAATACAAGTTAATATGGACCTTTAACTTTAAGCTTACTTTTAGGTTTTAAATTAGTGAATCTGTTACAATTGCCACGTATAATGTTCATAACGCATTCTGAGTGATCTGACTACCAAAGTCACTAAGTGACAAGAGGTGGAGTAATCCCAAGGACTTAAGAAGGAAGAAAGCCCCGTAGAGCGCCACTCTTGGTCGGGCTTCAGATTTCAGTTCTTGAGCTCTTTCGTCGGTTCAGTGAATAAAGGTATTAATCAAAATTCTCCATGTTTCTTTTAATTCGCATGCGCCTTGAAGCCACTATAGCCCACGTAACACTTTTGGTACTAGAAGTGGTATTGGCTACCACAAAAAAAATTTAGTTTTTTTTTTCTCTTATCGTTATCATCGTAAGATTTGGGAAACACAAATAGTGTCTCGCTACGAAGCATAAGGACTCACAAGAAGTAGTACCAGCATCGCAGCAAAACATCGAGGTTCATAGAAAAATTGTCAGGAGATAAATCCAAAGACCGGGGAACGCTACCGGGAGTCCAGTTTCGACAAAGGGAAGACAACAAACACGACTAACGAACAGCATACGGTAGTCTACTATGCTGGGAAGCATTCTATTAATCACCATACTTACAGAATGTGCCAGGTAAGTGATTACGATTACATTCAACGAAACCGTTCAAGCCCAAGCTGATGATCAATTATGCACTGACGTAGAAAAGATAATAAAAACAGTTATGGACCTGGTCCTTTACACGCTTATAAAAGAGACAGTTACAGCTGAGAACATGTGGAAAAAGCTTCAGAAAGTTTTCGTTAATGATGGATTGACACGAAGAGTGTATCTGTTAATCGAGTTTACCTCTACTAAACTAGAAATGTGTGCGTTTGTAGAGGACTACGTCAATCATATTATTACTTGTGCAAAAAAACTGCCAACTGCAGGCATGCAGACCTGGACAAGTGGCTGGGTATACTTGTGACAAGATTTGTGGCCAAAAAATCTTATCAGACTAAGTAAAAATAAAGCTACTTCAAACGATCAAAGTCTATAAAGTAGCTACTAGAAATGACATGCAAGCGTTTTTTTGCTAGAAAGCAAGTTGACAAGCCTCTGCATAGTAGTAAGGGTCAAAAAAATGAGCAAAAGAGCTAAACAAAAGCAAGTTAAGAGCTATGAATATAATCAGTTAGGGCATTCCGCGAACAATTGCCCACTATCAGATAAACGAAAAACCAAAGCATGTCAAGCAGAAACGCAAAGTGATTCTGATTCTGATGACAGTGAGAACTACGTGATGAGTGCTTACACAGCGGGTCAACTGAATCTGCAAGCAGGGTGGCTGATTGACTCAGGAGCACTGGCGCATATTTGTAACGATTAAAGTGCCTTTTAAAATTATGTCAGTGCACATCAGTGGCAAATAGGAGCAGCAAACAAGATATATATGATAGCACATAGTTGTGGCTAGGTAAATGTAGTGGTGTGTCATTAGGGTGCTATAAAAATATTACATCTCAAAAATGTGTTGTACATTTCAGCAACGACATCAAATCTTATCTCAGTGGGCACCTTGACGCAAAAGTGATATTCGGTCAGTTTCAACGTGTCTCAGTGCAGTGCTCAATCAAAATAACAAGGTAGTAATCAGTAGTGCACTAGCTAAGAATCTCGTCTGTAAGTTGGATGGTTATGAATCAGACACTAAGCAAAGAAGGGATGTCACTACACTTAATAAATCAACGGAAGTTCTTGGGCTAAATCGTTGGCATACAAAGCTAGCTCATTTGAGCACAAAATACCTGGGTATTTTAAAAAAAGGAAGCAGCATATGGAATAGATTTTTCAGCTCACGAAAAGCTAGATTTGTGTGAAAGTTGTTTTGAGAGCAAAACAGTAAAAGCCTCTCACCCTTTTAACCTAAAAAGGGCAGATTAAAAGCTAGCACTTTTACACAGCCTATGTGTGTTCAATTCCGATAGCATCCTTGGATGAAGCGAGAT
This sequence comes from Copidosoma floridanum, assembly GCF_000648655.2. The sequence goes on along the minus strand of NW_019379516.1, from coordinate 1,134,236 downwards.
TCACATCGTCCACGACCCCACTATCAGCAAGCCTCGATCCAAACATTCTGGGCCTTGAAGTCCCAAAGCTTAGTAAAGACAAACTAGTCAGTTTAAACGAAAAATTCTACAAAAATTTTGAGGTAAGACTCTTGTATTTAACTCAAGCAACTAAATCTGATTTGACTAGTGCAGTGAATCTAATTAATCGTTTGAACAACAATTTTTCGAAATAGCACTGAAAAATTGTTAAACATATTTCAAGGTGTTTGAAGTAGAAAGCTAATTAGAAACTGTCCTACTTTGGTAAGTCTAGTGACCAGCTGCAGGGTTTCTGTGACGCCAGCTGGGCAACGGGAACGGGTGACCCACGTTTCACCTAAGGTTACACACTTGTACTGCAAGGAGGTGCTATCAGCTACAACACAAAAAAGCAGCTAATATTTCCACTTTCTAGCACTGTTCTCAGCACAACAAGGAAGCAATAAGTCTAGCTAAAAATGTTGATCCATGTGATTGTTGTGTTTACGTTTGATTGAAGATTACTTGCTTTTATCATGTGATGTTTTTTAATTCAAAATCTATCTAAGTGTTGTAAAAAAATTTAAATGTCATAAAACAGGTATTTATTAACAAAGCAAATTGTATTTGTATTAGTTAATGCATATAATAAAAATATGTATGAATATTTGTGTAATGCTCGTCTCTTTTTTTTAACTTATTTTGTATTAGCAACTATCAAGGGCTTTCTATTTTCTTACAAAAATATCAAAATGAAATGCAAACAAACTTCAGAAAGGATTGAAGTTATTGCATAATCTGTGAGTGTGCAGTAGTAAACAAAGTGACTTTTGCAGAGGTGCGTCTAACACATATATTGAAATGCCTTTTAAAGTAAAAAATACAAAAATCTTTATAAAGCAGTTTAACAGTCATAACAAAAGTAGCATAAATTTACTAAATATTTCTCTAAAAATTTATAAGACAACTTTTAGCCTGATTTCTAATATCAGACAATATTCAAGGATTAATTAGATATTGTTTCACGACATAATAAGGTTGGTTTTTGAACTTATTTTACACTGTAAACTTTTATTAAAAATAAAATTAAAGTGTATTACTAAACGTAAATATCATTTTCACGTATACTGTTTCGTTTTACTGAATATCTCTAATTCAAAAAAATTTTCTTTAATTACTGATTTATTTTGAATAGTTATATTCACAAGGTTAAAACATTTGATGAGAACATGAACACACCTGTATTGAAATAAGACATACATTAAATTTTTAAATGATTTTAAGTTTTATTGTAAATAGATTTTTTTCTATTGTACGTTGCGTATTATGTAAGTTGATGATAAAAGGGTAAACTTTATTGAAATACGTCAAATATGTAAATAAAGAAGGTAAAATGATTTCCATTTTTCATGGCACATAAGGCTAGGGATAGATGCGGGTCAAGGATGGCAGAAAGAAACTCTATGAAATTGCTAGAGTCTTATAAGGTTATCTGGTTATGGTATTATAAAATTATCAGAAGGGCTGAGGAGAAGATCGGCTAAGGACTAAACAAAAATTCAACCCAATAAAAATAAGGTAAAAATAGATAGAATTTGATTTAAGATATAATGGAAAAAGTTTCAAAACTGAATTTTATTAAGGGTTATTAGATGCAATCACTTATAGAGCATCTAATATTTCTACAAATTTTAAAAGAAAGGGAAGGAATTGCGAAACTTATGCTGCTATCTTAATTTATCGAAAGTCCAAAATATATGCAGAAGCACTATCAAGATAAAATAGCCATAATGAGAAAATGTTATAGACCAGAATTATTTGTAGAAGTAACATGTTATCAGACACGAAACCAGTTAAAGGAAGTTTTGCCGAAATTCTACAAAAATAAAATACGGGTATTTCTGTACAAATTTTTTTTGGTTCTGCAAAACATACAAAATTAGTCATTTACCACATGCTTTACGGTCCGTATACAAAATAAAGTCCTCATATGGTTTAGTCTAACCAGAAGTATATGAATTAATTTTTGCAACCTTTTACAAACGTACTACATTTAACACTACATTTCTAATAATCAGTTACCCGCAACATAAAGAAAACAAATCACATATCTGATAAGGATATTCACGAAAATTGTACGAAAGATAATATTTTATTTGATAACTGCATGGTTGTTACTTTTATTAAATTTTAATTTTCAAATTAGTATTCTTTTATATTATAAAGAGTGGACATTTAATGATCTATGTTCCAAAACATTCGTTGATGTAAATAGTTGTTGGGTAAAAAGTGTTATACTAATAGAACTCAATGAGTAAGCGTTTCGTAAATAAAAGAATTTGTTAAAAATTATATGGAGAAACTGAAATTTGGTACAGAAAAGAGAACGCAATGTATGAAGAGGTTGATGAGTCAGAAAATAATATTCATACAAATTTACGGATTAAAATATTACATAGTATGCGTGAAGGTTTAACGCCACAGGAACTCAGTTTTAAAACAAGTACAATAGAAAGGCTATATAAAAATACGGGTTTTACAAGCCAGAGAAGATGTTGGGTTAACTGCTGATTTATTTAAAGCATCATCTAAATGGTTGCATACATTCAAAATAAAATATCAAATCGTATCTAGAAAAATTAATAAATTCGTGATACAAAAACAACTATTAAATAAAGCCAGACTTTGAGAAAGTACTTCTAAATTTGTAGGGCATGTGAAATTAAAGATATCGTAAATGGGAGCAGCCAATGCGTACAACACCGTTTAATCAGGTTTTAATTTAGAAATACATGTAGGTCGTACCCTTTCAGTAAAGGGTTCTTTAAAAATCAAATGTGTCGTACACTCGTTAACGTTTTAACACACAGTTATACAATCTAATCTTTAATAAATGCAAATAGTGAGTTGATATTACCCTTACTCATTGTTCTGCAAGAGACAAATGGTAAGTTCGGGACAACAGTCAAGAAAAACATATATCGATCTGAAAATATTGTCGTTTACTCCTTTAATTGGGAAAATTAATCTCTGATCTAGTCACTGAATGGTTAAAAAAGGGACTAATACCAACAGCCAGTAAGAGATCGACTTTGTGTCTAGACTCATCGACGGGTCAAAAAGAGAAGATATTTATAAACATTGAAAAAAACGATAAAGGAATAAAAGTTCTTACTATGGAAAAACTGGTCTTATACAACCACTTGATGTGTACACTTTCAAACCCTGGAAAAACTTTATAAAGTTTTTTTCAGATTTTATCCTTATTACGGACGATAGCATACAGCTATGCACGCGTGGGCCCCCACGGGCCTGTGCCCAAAAAGGTAGGGGAATAAAGAAGAGAAGGCATAAGAAGGGAAACGAAGCAAAAGAGTAAAAGAGGGAGATCAGCTAGAGACACGAGAGCGGAAGGACCGGGCCCGCGAGATTAGGAAACGCGCAACTTCCCTCGAATACAAGTGATTCTAATAAAGCATAAGTTAACCACAAATTGGCCTATTACTTATTTCCGCACCGCAAAACCCACGTAACATCCTTGTGTACGATTACAATATTAACTTGCACTTGAGGAACAATATTCTGAAAATTCAGTCACTTATCCATAATCAGTTCTCTTCTTCTCGGTTCATAAACATGTTCAAATAGGAGTGGGAAAAGAGCGGTTACATTTCAGATAAGCCTGGTCCTTTCGAAACACCCGTTGATTTTTGTTTCAAAAACACTGGTACAACCTGTATGTTGTGTAACGAAATCGCAATCATGTAATGCTAGTGGTGTACTGTATCATTGTGCATACAACACTTTGTTGCAATAGAAGTGAATGAAAACCTCATTATTGTAATCAATATAAGGAGTAAAGAATGATCATTGGTAACTAAAGAAATGATATTTTTCTATTGTTACAAAATACGTATATTTTTTCTTGCCAACCCCTCACTTATCGTTAGTTAAGGATGAAATTATCAGTTAAAGATTCAAATTTCTCACTCCTCACTGTCCCTAATGTGTTGAATTTTTATCTTTATTCCGCCATATTGGATTTCTCATTTTTAATTTCTCAAATATGACAACGAATACGCAATCAGTGACTCGGAAAACCTCCGTATGTCAATTCTTATGCTTAACTTGTTGTCTCAAGTAATTTATTTCAAATAGGGATAGTTCCCCTCAAAAGAGGTTGTTTTATGAAAAATACAAATATTGGTTAACTGTACATGTCATGTAACATGCAAAAACATTTTTTTGGTTAATTCTCAAGCGTTCAGACTGCCGAGTGTCTACCCTTTCATTTTGTTTGACTCGAACTTTTCAGTAAAAGCTCACTGTGTAAAAAAAAATTTTCATTTAAAAAAAAAACCACAGCTTGTTATCTAGCCTATCAAGAAATATTTGAAAAATAACGTTTTTGAGGTATAGCATATGTTGCGTTTTTTTTTTAGTGAATATGACTCAAAAATAAATCAAAAATTCTATTTGCAATATTTTATTAGGATAAAAATAAAGCCGAGTAAATAAGCTAAAAACAATGATTTTTAGCGCTCGCAGAAGGTTTCACCTAAAACGCCTTATACGTAAATGTTTGCTACGCTTCGACGTGAATTGACACTTGACATGACCACGAGCATGCCGTATTCGTTTGTTTAGGTGCGAATAACAAGAACTTTAGAATGACTTTAATAACAGTGATGTTTAAAAATTTGAAATAAATATCTGCGTTTAGAAAGTAATAAAAACGATGCGTATTATAAAAATTACCAAAATAATAAACGCATTCCTACATCCCATCACATCAATGCGTGAATTTTCCAAGTATTAAAAAATAATTGAAAAATTTAATAATTCAACAACAGTTAGAAGTAATCTATCAAAATGTTTTTTAGTGTTTTTCAAAATAATACTCAGAAACAAAGAGAAATTCTGCTACGATTCTTGTAGTTAAACGTTTCAAGTACATAAAAAACGACTTGCCCAGATGAACCAATACATCGAATAATATGTGTAGTTGTATCATCAGTTCATAATTGTTTCGTTTATTATAATAATAATAATAATCAGTATATTTCAATCAGAAAGAAAAGCACACATAAGCGAGCACTTCGACTAACTTGGGATTAGACTCTCAAAATATTCAACAATAAATAAATAAAGTTGGCCGAGCGAGCACTATGAGTTATTTGGTATTAGCTGCTTTAAACTTTTTTCATTAATTAAATAAACCAAAGTGCAGACAGTGGACGTATTAGAAAGTTAGCAATAATTCAATTGCTTCAAGTTTAGATAAAATAATATTTGGAACAGTGTGCGGACGGACCTTAGACAACTGAAGTTAGCTTTTTATATTTGCACGCTTTTCTATATTTAATAATTTGGATACGTAAAGAGAAAAAAAATTTTTTAAAACAAAAAAAAAGGAGAGAAAATTTTAGTTTTGAACTTACGATTTTTGGGTTGAGAAAAAACTACTTTCCCAACTGAGCTAGCAGACTATATAATGTACGCTATCAAAAACTTACATGTATTCGTAGTATGTACTGTAGATTAACCTTTACTTGAGTATGCTTTCGTTATTTAAATTTTATTTTAAATTTAGCATACATTGTACGTACTACGATGTTAAACTTTTCTTCCATTTATAAGGAAATCTACATACTGCGTATAAAATATTACGTTACATGCGGACACATTGTACTGAGACATTGGAAAATAATGAGCAATTTTGTACAAGAACAGAAAAGTTCCTCGCTTTACTAAAAAATTTTTGTAACATTCAGAACATGATCTTAAATTACAAGCCCCTTAAGGATTAGCAGATTGAGTTTTTCATTTACATTCAAGTTAATAATAAATCCTGGTATCTGATCGGATCGGGACATGGGGGATTAGCTACGTGAGATTTTTCTTGCTTAATGAATAAACAAATGTGCGGATAAGTAAGCACACTTGGTCTTCGGCGATCGGCCGCTTGAGATTTTATTTATTTAATAAATAAACAAAAGTGCGGACAAGTAAGCGCACTGGGTTGTCGGAGATTAGGCATTTGGGTTTGATGTATTGAGACTTTGAGCACTATGTCTTTAAGTTCCAGACATGCGAGAGTTCTCAGCACGATCTCGGCATACTAGTAAGACGTGAATCATGCATAGGGTTGCGGAATAGTACGTTTCGTAAGAGCTGCAAATGCTGACAAAGAGTTCAAGCGGTAATCGTTAGATGTGGTGTGTTTGATAAAAATTATCGTCAGACAGCCATCATTTTTTGGCATTAAATGTGTAAGTGTAAGTACAATCACACGTAAATGTACTGAGATAACATAATGATTATTGTGTGCAATTACTATTCCGTTGATTTCTGACAATAGATTATGCCGAGTTCTGCTACCATATGCACAATACACTTTTTTCTAGTAAGAGAATAATGCATCTCTCGCCAAACTGACAGTGGGAAACCTTTTTTTTTTATGCAATAACTTTTTTCTTACGCAGCCATGTAACCGCGGCCTTAGGTTGGTACTTCCCCCACCCGTTCCTTACTAACGGATGACCTTGTATTCGTACGTCTCAACAATACTTCATCAGCTGATCGATGGTGTCGTATACTTAAAATGTGACCTCAAGTACTCTCAAACAGTAATCAGCTGATTAACTTTTGTTTACACGTTCAAACACTAGCTCTATTAGTTAAGTACGGGTGGGGGTAGGTACTAACCTAATACTTCACCAACACGTCATTGCCATATGGAGCCAAAATTTTGTAATACTTTGCTCGATACTCAATCAAAAATTATTAATACCAAAAAACCGAAGTTCAGAAAGTATCGGATAAAGTATTGATTCTTTACAAAAAGTATTGAATATTTTTTAGGTATCGGGTGGGTATTGTCGATTTCTAGACCAGAGCACTCTAGAGCACTCCCGGACGCTAAGCCTAACAAATATATACGTGCAAATAGCCTCATTACATAACCCCTCTAAGCAAAACAATTATGTTTATAAATGTCAAATTCTGAATTCGCAAGAATTCACCCACTAAGTACAAAAACATACATTTATCCGTATAATCACTTAATCCGTATAATAAATTTTTGGAGATTCCAGTTTTTAAGTAAATTTTTGAAGTAACCATATGCGTAGGAACTAATCCGTGGCTCTCACAAGTTAGAAAGTTAAGCTCATCACGATTCATAAAACTGTTGCTGCAGTAACGCGACTAAGCTAGTTAAATGAAAATATCTTTTTTAACGCATACTCACCTCACACAGACATGCCAAATTAAAAACAGCGTTTATATGTATTACACAAAAGATGTTAACTCAAATTAAAATCACTGACGTTAGAAAATAAATAGTTTAACGATAGCTTATTTTTAATAAATCACTTACAATATGCATATTTTGTTATCTTGATTAAAGGAACAGTTTTATTAATATCTGCTTCTATTATGAAGACTTCAAGATGGCAATAAAATCTCAACATTTTTTCGTGACATTACATGGTAAAAGCACCTGTGACAGCGTTGGGGCCACAGCCAGTCGGGCTGCTCGTAAGAGTTCACTTCAAGGCGTACATATTTAAACAGCTAGTGAAATGATTAAGTACTTGGATAAAAAGGCTTTAGGTGTAAAGTACATTATATCGATTTGTATAATTCTCACCAGGTAACTTCGTCACGTAGTTATTCCTACGACATATACATATTATTTAACATTTTCTCTCACAATAATTAAAAGGATAAAAAATTTTTATTGTATACATATACCTCAGTTAAAATCAATCAAACAATCTATTTTTACATATCATGCAAGTTATTATAATTTCACGAAGCTTCCTTACATCGTTACCATGTTTGTTTATTCTGCATTAATAACTAATCAACGACATTATAGATTTTCCTACGTTTTAGAAAAAGAAGTTTTGACAAGAAGAAAAAAACTGTCGAAAAGATTCAATTTTGTAAAAAGTTTAAAATATAAAAGAAAATATAATTTTTTTCGACCAATCGATTCTGCTACTATAGAATGCAAAATATTTTCAAACGATAGTAACTCTTATGTAGTGGAATGGTAAAAATTATTAATGAAACAGTAAAATTATATTTATGTACAAACATAATATACATTATATGGATTACTTTGTTTCTTTATTTACTATCAACGATAATTTTTAATAATTCATAAAGATGTCAATCATCACTTGATATAAAATCTGCGATAACTTTGGTCCATGACCACCTCGAAAATAAAAAAAAAGCAAATGGTAGGTCTCGATCTGTACTTTAACAATATAACTTTGAAAGTTCTGCATTAAAATATAACAAAAATGAGCAAAAAGTGCTAAATAAAACATTTAATTTAGAGTAGAAAATTTAAAAATTTATCATCGTAAGAGTCAAAGTTAAAGTTAAATAGACGTCACCAGACCAATAAGACTTTATTCTTCTATATTTAAAAAATATCTCTTAATAATTCGGTAAAAAAAATAGAAAGAAGTTATTTAGGTTTGATAATCATAAAAAACACTACTTTTCGAAAAATCGACACTTTGCATCGTCCATAAATCGGCATAACTTGAATTTTATTAACTGTAATAGGTATACGTTTTGTGTGTCTTGAAAAGACAAAAAACATGTTCTTTACAAATTTAAAGAATTTTAAAAGGGGCTAAAGTTATTAGCGCTTAAATATTGGCTAAAATTGCAAAAAAATACGTTAATACGCACCTTTTTGGAAGCAACCCTATCATATAAAACTAGTTTTAAAGCTTTAAGATGAAAAAAATTCGCTAAAACCGAATTTTTAAGCTTCACAGCTCAATTTTTGGTAGCATTTAAAAAAAAAATCAGATGTGGGTCCCAGAACCCCCGAAAGATGTAAAACATTAAATAATATGTTATTGAACTTCGTGGTATTTAATTATCCATGACAAAACAATATTTTTCTTCCACTCTAAATAGAGGTAAATGAGAGTATTATTACGGTGTTTTTATAGTAGTTAGCTTTAAACGTTTGTGTAAGAAATTCGGATCGTCAAATCGTTGTTATTTTGGTTTTTTTAATAATGTTGGACTCAAAAACTACTGAATTCCACTTTTATAAATGTGTAAACTCTTAACTATTGATTTAAAAAGAGGTTTTAAAGTTGTGCTGCCAATGCTGATTTTATTGTGTGCCTGCAGGTATTATTGTGCACGTCCTATTGTGGTCAGTTTCAATGCTAAATCAACGGGATTTCTGCAATAATACCATTATAGCATAACAGGTTATATGTGTACTAGTTGTTGCAGACGTGATAATTTGTTATGCAAATGTTAAGTTTTCAACGCTATTTTAAAACTTAATTTTGATGAACTAGTCACTGTATAACTTAGTTTAATCATTTTAAGTGTTTACTTACCTTAACTCATTAGTTAAACTAAAATATATACATTATTAAAGAGTTCCACAATAGTTAGAGCAACTGTTACAATACCCTTACTTACTCCTAATTTTTATTTAATGTTTTGTAGTAAAAAGAGTTTCATTTACGAATATGCATTTTTATCAGTGAATGTTATAGATGAGGGAAAAAACAAGTATTAAATTACTGTTACATTTTTTTTATTTATTAATGTATGAAAAGCGGGAACAAGAAAGAACAATAATACACAGCGCAGAGTATCCATACAACCTACCTACACACAGGTACATACGCACGTTTAACAATACGTTTGTGTGTATTACTTTTTTTGTCTGTCTGTCGCTTTTCAGATACCTGTGCGTAGTTGTGCACGTGCGCGGATTTCGTTGGCTCTTTACTAATGACGAGTTAGTATGAAGTTTAAGTACACATAATTGAAAGAAGGCATGAGAACTTTGCATTATGGTCAAATATTTATATTTTATAGTAATTATATTCACGAAGAAAAAATTTTCAAAGAAAGATGAAAAAATAAGATTAATTCTAATATTAATTCATCAGTTTCTACAAGCGCCAAATGTTTAAAACATTAATTAAATAGGCCTACCTGTGTGAGTACAATAGAGAGAGAGAGAGAGAGAGAGAGAGCTCGATAGCACACGATCAATGGATCTCTCTATCTCACTTACTCTCACAGGTACTGCCCAAATTGCGTTTTTCATTCTTTTTCTTAATATTTTGTCCTTGTGGAAACAAAATTCAAAGTGCTAATCAATAAAAAAAAATTCACCCTACGCACTGGTATTTTAATTTTTTCTGTATTTCAAACCGTTGTAAGATGTAAGAAAAACAAACTTTAAACAACGATTTTAATATTATTAGACTACTTAAAAATGAGTGAAGAGCAACGGAAGAGTGGATCAGACTTTTTGTTGCATATTTCCCCTCACGCGAAAGTTCACTGTCCATCATAAGATGTTTTACATCAAAAAGCAAAAATAAACAGCTAAATGAGGTCAATTTTCTGACTTTAACCATACCTTGATTTCCTGGGCACCTGAAGAACTTAATCATCATTCACTTCCTCCTCACTTTTAATGAACTCCACTTTAAACAACTTGATTTTTCTGAAGTCTTTCAGAGATTTTAAACGCATTAAAACTGTTATTCCTTCTAATTACTTTTCCGTAGCTCCTCCTTCACTTTTCCTCAGATCCTCCCCAACTTCTCATTAGATTCTCCTTCACCTACTTCGTGGCTCTTCTTCAGATAACGAATAAAGTTTGTTCTTTTTTATTTTTTTATTTTATTTCAATGTTTTTTTTTTTTTTTTTTTGTACGAGGTGACCGCATTAGCCTACTGTCATAGTCACCACGTTTACCCACTCAACACCTATGGATGGGCGTATACTGAGGCACACATTCACGTAACACCCAACTAATATTATGTCTATCATAACATAGGCACAGCGGGAAAATCTCCGGTGAAACACCTTGCCAGTTCTGCTGGCACTCTCTGGACGAATAGGGCACCGGATCTCTTCACCACTATGTAGCCTTGCAGTGAGAAAGACTTCATATCATAGGACAATCTACAGTTTGCTGGATAAGCCAGCGCTCTTTATCGAAGCAATATATCCAAGCTTATTAGTATCCCCAGTAAAGCTCCATGTTTCAAGGTTCACTTCTCGCTGGTAAGAATGACGATCCCTACCAGGCACCTGGCATCGGATACACTAACACTAACCTACAGCCAGAACACTGTTCTTTATTCACCCAGGCCCAAAGACCTGGGGGCAACAAAAAAATCCTAGAATCATTTCAAAGAAAAGTTTCACAACCCCCCCCCCCCCAAATACTCACGATTTTATAGGAAGTTTTTCCGATGAACACAAATTTGCAAAAATCTTTATTCATCGAAAATCAAACTCACTACCACTAAAACAGTGTTGTATCAGGACAAATCACAGTTACTGCTGAGTCAGCACTGATCTTTATAATACATGTAGTCATTCTTTAGTTCTGTGTTTTTTAACTAATTAAAATAAATTTATTCTACCTCTGCGTTCCATCTTGATTGTCCTGATACTTCCCCAGCTTCTACTTACCTCTAACCTTTATATATTATCCTGTTATTTTGGTGGGGATCGTTACACCTACCGCTAGAAAATTTTTTTTCTTACTATGGCATCCTAAAAAAAATTTGGAAAAATTTCATGTTTTTTCAGTTATTTAAAAATAATTATATTTTTGATGAGTCTTACATTCTAAAAATATGTAAAATTCATTTTTCTACACAAAAAACTCAATTAGAAGTGTTTTGCCTCACAATCAGAACCTTCTCAGTGTGGTGTTTAGTTTACCAAATTTTAATGTTTAGTCAAATGCCCTCTTAAATCTCCTTGTTAAATCCCAAAATAAGAATTCGCACCATGAAACTCCAAAAATTTTTTAACTTACACGTGCTAACGACGAAATATGATAATCAATTTTAATAGCATAGGATTTCACTTTTTTAACTCACAAGTAAACCTACCCAAGTGTCACTCACCGATTTAGATGAAACTTTGCATGGTGGTAGAAAATAAAAAAATTTGCTTCTACCATTATTCGGTTCATAAAAGCGATCCGTTCGCCAAGTCCTGATATAATAGCGGACATTCTAAATCCAAGATCTGCTTATTAGAGCGACCTTTTCCTACTGTACCAAAACGCAATAACACAGTGGATAAATAAGAAAAAACATGAATAAAAAGTCATAATATACGTAATACCAGTAAATAAACTCTTCAACGTGGACAATGACAAGAAAAACAAAAGGATGGCCAGAAACTGTTCTGACAAAAACTATCAGTGAGAAATGTTTTTTTAGAAAAAGAATGTATAATTTATAACCAATTACAACATTAACACGATTATTACAAAACCAAATGCTTAAGTANACCCCCCCACACTACTTATAGGGAACCTGACAGGGATCATACCGTCATTCTCAGATCTTGATGTGTATAAAGACGTGTACAACTGTCTGAGACATGTCTATAGACATGATTTATTTTATCGTCAAGAAGACATTTGAAGTCATTATTGATTTATAGGGGGTCGTTGAGCAAAGCGTTATTATTATTATATATATTAAATTATAAAGTTAACTGTTATATTATATAGTTAACAGTGTGGGGCATTCTAAGCCAATAAGTGCAATTCCAAAATTGAAGTCCAGCGAATATGTTATAGTTTTCAAATGTAATGAAATACAGAATCTGATAAAATAAATTTTTCAAGGGGAAGAAAAATTATTAAGGCTCTCAAAAACGCATGGGCATCGCATGGGCATCACATACATACACATAAATGAATATTTAGAAATATAATTTACTAATACAGTACATGCATGCAGTTCATAGTGCAGCCTTAAAGTCTTAAGAGGAAAAAGTGTTGAGTAATACGCTGGATGCTCTCTCTCTGTGCAAAAATAGCTTTCAATTCTACGTCACAGCCTAGACGATACTTGCATATCAGTTTAAATACATGATCATACACTCTATGATACAAATTCCTACACCGTATACTCTTTCTCCAGCTTAAACCAAAGGGTATCATAATCACGCGCTTGCTTAAGCTCTCTTCCTTTAATTTCTGCACGATACGCATAATACACTTATCGTTCCGTCTTAGCACGAATACCTTTAAAGTATATTGCAAACTCATTGCACATGCATGCGCCAGACGAGAATGTGCACAATATACATGTATAAAAATATATATATATGTCTCCCTATATTATACAGTTTTATTGACTAAAGTGAGTCTCAGCCCCCACGCTCCCCCCCGCTCCTTCTCAGCTCCCCCTCGATAGGCGTAGTTATTTGCTTGTTTTAACGTCATTTTTAATCGAATTATATTTGAGTAAGCTCCCCCCACTCCCCTCCCCCCGCTCCCTCTCGCTCCCCCTCCACCTCCACCTCCATTTGCTTCCCAAAAAATACTTATTTATCTAATGTTTAACCAGCATAAATGTTAAAAAATATACGCAATTTAGTACCTCAGTCGTACCTAGTTTTAGGGGTTTTTTTAAGACACTGATCATAGGTCTCCCTCTGTTTATTCGCTTCCCCTTACTCACTATGTGTCTCTGAAGTACTATTATTTGTTTAATTTGATTGAACTTTAGCATTTCAAATCTCTTTCTAGTCCATGTCTACTTTACCCAAATATAAAATTCTTGATTACTTGAGGACTTTATTAAGAAAAAGACAGAATTCAGAAGGAGGTAAAATTAAATAAACAATCACAATTAAGCTTTTAAAACAATAATTCATTCTGTTAGCTTAATGTTGTGACATTTTAAGTGTCATTTTAACCCATCTGTTTTTTGAAAACCCATTCCACATTTTCCACATATTTGTTTTTTATGGTTTTCATAAATTAACATACGTCTGTTCTAATGTGACGATCTTCAAAGTTACATATTTTTGAATTACTGCTAAATTTCTAGCTAAAAAATATTTTTAATTTCTGATTTATTCTTGAATGCAATTTGAATAAAAATTTTTTTTGGATTCTTACATCTAAATAAAGCAACGTATAATTGTCCGTAAGAGAATAAAGGTTTTTTAATATACAATCCTAATGAATGAAGACTCTGTTTTTTTGATTTTTGAATAAATACAGAACATGCTAATAGAAAGGGAAACTGCTTTCTATAGCAGACAAAAGGTAATGATAATAAGGTGCCAATATTCAATGTTATTCTAGGAATATAAACTTTGCTTTTTTTCCCGTTATTATGATATGATATGCTTAAAGTTCTTATTAACACTACTATAGCATTTATTGATAATTTTAATTTGTGTAACGGAAGACCCTCTGTAATATTATTTTAAAATAGTCGTGGAAAATCAATATTTATGTTAATTTAATCATGTTAAAATAATCATTTGTTATATCAACTCTTTTGTGAGTCACGTATTCTGCTGTTGTGAACTAATTTTCAGCCTGCATTGATAAATACACGAGTAATGCCGTTAGTTTGTCTACTCAATCTATTAGTGGGGGGTTGGCGCGCGGAGCGCGCAGGGGGGCAGAGCCCCACTAGTATATATGTTAATTTAATTATGTTCAGTTAATCATATGTTTTATCCTTTGTGAGTCACGTATTCTGCTGTTGTGAACTAATTTTCAGCCTGCATTGATAAATACACGAGTAATGTCGTTAATTTGTCTACTCAATCTATTAGTGGGGGGTTGGCGTGCGGAGCGCGCAGGGGGCGTTAGCCCCACTAGTGTATATATATATCAAGATTTCTTCCACACCACATACGCTGAGAAACGATCAAAATTATATAAGGTATAAGATTTCAAGAGATGTGTTATTACTCGACGATGACTGTATGCTGATGTGCGTGTCACACGTTACTGAAGCCTATTACGAACTTTTACTGGTTAAAGTAACTCCATAAAATTTATTGCGGAAGCGGCTCAGTTAATATAAAGTAGCATTCAAAACATAACCACTCACCCTCTAGTGGTCAAAAGTTAAAATTTCTTTGCAGAGCTGTTCCGCAGTTGGTTTTTATAAGTAGCATAAGCAAATTCATATTGAAGTTATCAATAATTTTAATAGCCTATGAGACATTAGAAGTTGTAACTGAACTTCTGTCAAAATTTAGGATGGACCGGTTCAGTATTTTTTAAGATTTTTGTGAATACACAAACAAATGCCGTCTCTTCATCTAACAGTAAGATTTTTTCGCTATTAAAAGATTGCACTTATTGGCAGTTTGGTAGCTAAGAATAACAAATTTTTATTTTTGACTTATCTTGCTTTTCCTCTAAAATATCGTTTTTTTTCATTTTTTTTAGTTTATGCTGTAAAATAATTAAATAATAGATTCTAAATGTATATCATAATTTCCTAATCATGCAATACTTTTTTACAATTTTTATAATTAATTTTTTTTCTT
>NW_019379516.1:1101629-1118779 GCF_000648655.2 Copidosoma floridanum | reverse complement strand
CCCCACCGTCCCCCACCCCCCCACACTACTTATAGGGAACCTGACAGGGATCATACCGTCATTCTCAGATCTTGATGTGTATAAAGACGTGTACAACTGTCTGAGACATGTCTATAGACATGATTTATTTTATCGTCAAGAAGACATTTGAAGTCATTATTGATTTATAGGGGGTCGTTGAGCAAAGCGTTATTATTATTATATATATTAAATTATAAAGTTAACTGTTATATTATATAGTTAACAGTGTGGGGCATTCTAAGCCAATAAGAACATGTTTTTTTTCTTACAATAAATCTTTTTTCATATATTTTTTCACACCACCCAGGAGGGAAATAGATGAACTTCATACATACGAATAGTTAATAACTATGCCATTTATACAACTAAGTATGACCAGAAACCAATTTATATCAATTGTATTTCGATTTATTGGTAAGTATAAGGTTCTTGGTGCGCTAAGCTTTTTTTTGTAAGCATTTATGATAAACTATGCGTAAAATGCGTATGTATTATATTATTTTGTATATAAGTTAATAATACCAATACATACATTAATTTAAATAACACTTAGTTTATCATTAATACAAACCGTTGAAGTTTTGCATTAGGATGACTCATTTTATGAATCAACTTATAAAGCCCTATCAAACCACGAAAACTGAGGTCTATTCCTATTCTGTTTTAAATTAGTTCAAATTACTACAGTAAAAATTGAACACAATATACATTCATGGGACACATTCATTATAAGTAATACATTTTGAAAGAAATGACTTGAAATTAAATTAAATTATAGCATACTGAATGAATGATTACACACCCGTTGATTGTGTAAGTCATTGATGTCACAATTAAATCTGACGAGGTTTTTTTACAATGCAAATTACAATAGCATATATGTGCATAGTAAAACAGCAATGGAGAGTTATTATACCGTTCGTCAGAATGGTTGTAAAATATTTAAAAAATTATCTTAAATTTTTCATTTTATTTTTACCAAGTTAATTAATTTTAGCCTTCCTTAGCCACTATCCACTACTCCTAACCTCCACGATATGATTTATTCAACAGTGACGTTTTTAACCGATTTAAAAGTTGGGGGCTGGGCGCGCGAAGCGCGCAGGGGGCAGAGCCCCGCTAGTATCTATATGTGCGTAGATCCACATATTTTATAAAATTGTTTGTGTGAGGCATTCTGCACAAACCCAACACAGCCCCATCATGTAAGACATCGAGCAGATTAATATTTTAAGTAACTCTAATCTTATTAAAAAACACATAGAAACTTTGACAGAGATTATGAGAAATAATCAAATATCAAAAAAATACAAATGTTTACATTAAATTATAAACGTTAAAAAAATACCAAATTGTAAAAGATGTTTGTACGAAAAAATAGTCATAAAACATATGTACGATGAACCATTAACAGCAGGATCTTTTATAATTACAGTTTTAAACACAGGACTTTTTAATACTATGTCTATACCTAAGGAATTACCAAATAAATATCATAATGAAATATTTCCAAGAAAACTCTCTTATTTTATTGTTCAGATAGTAAGTCCATTACTTTTCTCTTTAAAGCGTTTGAACTGGAGTACTGGTTATAATAACACATCTGATCAACATGATTACAAAACTTGGACAAAAGATGGAAGTTTTGGTCGATGAATAAATAGTTGTACCTAATACTACATTTTTTTCCCAGGAATGTAAATGATAAAATAACCTTAAATGTTGTGCATTAATCTAAAGCATAAATTATATTAACGACTACAGTTAGAGAGGTAGTGACAAGGTATATTGGAGAAAGAATAATTGGAGGAAAACTGTACTTGCACTTTTTGTCTCAAAAATAACTTGAAACACTGGAAACACCTTTTTACTACCTTTAAACTTATATCTTAAGCAATTCTTAATAATTGTGGCATTGGGTATGACTATAAATAAAACTCAAGGTCAAATTTGATAATGTTGATTTATGCTTGAGAAAGCCAGTATTCTTTTACGGTTAACTATCCATAGCCTTATCATGTAGCAAAAACAAAAATAATATACTTATTTAAATTAAAAGAGATAATTTATAAATTGACAATATTCATTAAAAAGTAACTGGAATAAGAAGTACTCAAACTAAAAATTGTTGTCTACTCAATCTATTAGTGGGGGGTTGGCGCGCGGAGCGCGCAGGGGGGCAGAGCCCCACTAGTATATATGTATCGTTATAAATAGTGACTTATGTGGACATTATTGTGTAAGAAAAAGTTATTATATTATAAGGTCGTATGTGGACTGTCCTTATAAATTTGCAATGTTATAAGTATGTATTCGAAAAGCACGTAAAGTTCTCATGAGTCACTTATATAAAGATGCACACACACACACACACACACACACACACACACACACACACACACACACACACACATGTATATATATGTGTATATATATATAAACATGTGTGTGTGTGTCTTCCTATGTTATCTAGTTACCTGGGTGGGACATTTCACGTAACCTTCAGAGATCTTTCACAGACACCACTAACCCATTCATCTGACTTCCCAAAAATTGAAGTAAAATTATGTCAATTTTCCCTAATTTGGGCACACTGTGATTTTTGTCCAAACAATCTACGATCCACCAAAAACCTCCGCAGTCAAATCCACTGTCCTAAAAGTACTTTTTCTTGGACTCTCACCACTCTCCTAGTACACACCAAAACTTTTGGACAACCTCACAGAAGCCCTACAGAACCATAATATGTACACTTACATGTGCGTGTCGTATCTGTATGTAAACATAAGGCGAATACGTTCGATTTACATATGTATGTATTTTATTTTATTTTTAATCCGATTTAGTATCTAACGTCAACATAAGAAAAGTTTTTTATCGCCCAATTAAATTAAATTTATTACTTTTAATACACGTACAAATTTAAAAAATACATGGACAAAGTAAATATAATCTTTTAATTAATAGTTCCTCAATTTTTTCATATTTATACATGCATTTATATATTTTCCTATGTTATATAGTTATTTTAGTGGGGTATTCCACACAACCTACCCACAGGCCAACATTTACCCCCCCTCCAACGCGCCCCCACAAAATAAGGTAAGAACCCGTCGTTTTCATCCTTATTTTGATACGTATAAATTACTCCCAAAACCCCGTACAGCCCCCCACGTATTTTTTCATGACCCCCCACCGTCCCCCACCCCCCCACACTACTTATAGGGAACCTGACAGGGATCATACCGTCATTCTCAGATCTTGATGTGTATAAAGACGTGTACAACTGTCTGAGACATGTCTATAGACATGATTTATTTTATCGTCAAGAAGACATTTGAAGTCATTATTGATTTATAGGGGGTCGTTGAGCAAAGCGTTATTATTATTATATATATTAAATTATAAAGTTAACTGTTATATTATATAGTTAACTGTGTGGGGCATTCCAAGCANTTTTTCTACAGAAGTAATGGCATTTTATGTATATAATTAAAAATAAAAAAAGATAATTGAAACTGTTAAAAAAAGATAAAGGTGTCATAAAACAAACTTGATCTTAAATTTTTTAACTATAAACAGCTTTTTTCCACTTACAACGTTGGTACTTAATAATGCAGAAGACAAAAAATTATTATAATATCCAATAAAATATTTAAAATCATCATTGTTTTAATATTTGCTTTGATTTATTATCATATAGACTTAGAGTCAGTAAGAATTTTCTTTCACATTTACAACAATTCAATTTTTGTCTTTTATTTTGCTAAAATTTTGCACAACAAAATTCATTATGTCTACTGTTTCGAACGTTACTGTTTTAATTAAGTAGAAAAAACTGGGGTAAAACGAAAAAGGCTTTAACTAAAGGTTGACTTAACAGAGTGTCTCCCGAAGACTCGGTAATTCTTTTTTTTTTTGAAATTTAAAATTGTACTAACGGAGCAGAATCTTTTGAAGTATTAAGAACAGTTGACGGAATATTTTATAGGAAATTAGAAGATGCTGCTATTGATTTAGGTTAGTTGGAACAGGATTTCCAAATTTATAATTTTTTGAAGACGCATGAACAGTTATGCTGCCATGCTAATTAAGAAATTTTTTTTTCGTTTGAGGCCAAATTTAATATGAAAAATTTAAAAAAATTTAATTGAGGATTTAAAAAAAAAAAAAATAATAATGCTCTGTTACAGCTAAATTTAACTGTAAAATTTGAAAAAAACTCCGAAAAATTTCCAAAAATGCCTAAGAAATACTTAAAAGAGTATAACGTGATTCATGTAATACGAATGTCAATTTCGGTGATATATTGATCATTTTGGGAGTGATATTCAGACAGTTTCTTTCAGTTTCGAAAAGTACAAACCTAAGCATGATTATACGAAAGAGTATAAAATTATCATATCTTTAGTCATTGTTTTGTATTCTAAAACCTAATATCAATATTCTTCCAATCGACAAAACGTTTTTAGAATTATGTTTACATATATTGGAGAAGAAAAAGTTAAAATATTGCAAGTGCTAAATAAATGGATAAAAACTGATGATTGTTCCGGTATTTTGGGTAAAGATAAAAACTTTCTAATAAATAAGATTATACTTACTTTTTACAACAAATACACTTACTTACGAAATAATAAAATTCTAAATCATGTCAAAGGAGAAATGAAAACATATTACAGCATAGATCATGCTACTTTGACAAGGACGTTAATAAATCTGATGGTAAAATTTATATGAATTTTTTAACTTAATTTATAAAAAATATTTGTAAAGGCTTATCTCTGCATGAGCTTAATTCAAATATTGCAACAGTTAATATAATGATACAAAATACTGCAACTTAAAAACTGATTAAGAATTAAGGATTAAAAAACCAGTGCGCCATAGCACTATCCTAAAGATGGTGTGAAAATGTGTTAAAGAATTATACAGATAAAATAATCATACGAATGTGGTGGTAAGTAGCTAAAAAGGGCTATAAAAAATATTGGAGAATCACTCAAACAATGTGTTTAAAAACTGTAAGGACACTAAGGTGGGTTTTTTAAAAAGTGTAAGTAAAGCTGAGAAAGGAAGGGTGTAAAAAGTAATTCATTTAAAAGTGACATCATAACCCACATTATTGTACCTCATTAAGAGATGCAACTGAAGGGTGGCTAAAGAAAGTTCTTCAAAATTGTGAGAGTATTTTGTTAATTTATTTGGTAGTTCAATTTTATAATTGTGAGGGAAGTGAAGATGGGAAGGGGAAAAATAAAAATTCAACCCACTAAAAATGAGGGCAACATCGATATAATTTTATCTCATTTAGAAGGGGCTCTGAGGTGGGCTGAAGGGACGAAAGATAATGTGAGGGATGACCCTTTAAAATCACAATAGAATAAAGTAAGATATATTGGTATACACACATAAAAACAAGAAAAATTTTTCTTCATTGTCCCTAGTTTCTCATGATGCATATCAAGAATTTTATAAAATACTTTTCTGAAACAAATTAACAATGTCGAATAAAAATTTGATAGTAAATTTCCTTTTTACGAACATAATTAGTTGAAAAAAAAAAGTAATCAAACCCCTACAAATTATATTTAAATATTACACATACAGAAAAAGTATAGTATAAAAATTAATAACAAGAAAAAGAAAAAAAAAACAACAAAATATAAGACACGATGTAAAAGATGATTAAATGGCAAAAATATTAAATGAAAAAAACAATCTTGATTATGCTTACATGACAGTTGCTGAAGCACGGATGGAGTCGCTTAATGCAAACTTTAGGTTTTAACATGCAATCTAATTCCATTTTTTAAGGTATAAAAAATGAAAATGGAAGCTGGGTCAGAGATGACCAAA
Source organism: Copidosoma floridanum (assembly GCF_000648655.2). The sequence goes on along the minus strand of NW_019379516.1, from coordinate 1,112,899 downwards.
AATTCATATGAAACAGCAGTATTGCAAAATCTACGAGGTGCTGCACGTTGAGACGTAAGCAGCCAGGACTTTCAAAACCTTGAAGCATTCGTAACACATTTTTAAAAAAAAAGGTATGGGAAAGGAAAAACTATCACTTATTATTAAACTCAGGCAGAAAGGTTGTCAACGACAACACCAATTAGAGGGTAAATATTATGATTATGTAAATCTACTGCTAAACGGTGCTGAAAAAGCTGTGATGAAAGATAAGGGTAGTACGTACAAGGCGTTTATAATAACGCCAACAAGAGACATGATGTTAAACTGTTTCATGAAAAGACCTATGATAAGTCCACAAAATGAAAAGAAAACCTGCTTACCTAACAGATGTCTTTAATAATGCGTTAAGATTGGACAGATAAATAGAAGCAGGTTTAATCCAAGACATCCAGTATTAGGGACTACCTAGAAGTGATTTCCATCGATATAATTAATAAGACGGATATGATAATCAACGATTTCAACAACATTATATAGGAAAAATTTAGAGTTTACCAATAAATAATTCTACTTAATATGGTCTACAATAAATATTAAGTGAGACTAAAGAAGACAGCGAACCAGAACAAAAAAATTAGGATTTTATTTCTACACCCAGATTCTCTGATGAAAATAACACAGACCCTGAAATTTATTGTATACTAAGTAAAATGGATTCTTATGATCCTAATAATTTTTTTATGATTCTATACTAGATAGTAAAATTACTATAATGTCAATTTATACTACAGATCTTGAACATCTATTAGACAGTAATGAAATTTTACAGAAATATACCACGATCGGAGAATTGTCAATTACTCCACGTATTCAAAAGGAAAACTCCTGAAGATCTAATATACCATCACATACGACTACAGATGTACAATATAAAATATCCGTCTTACAACAGATGACAGAAAAAGCCTTGGAGAACTTAGATAAAGATTATACATTCTGAATAAATATTAATAAAAAAAATTATTAAGTGATTAATAGTGATCTTCCATAGAAGACACAATATACTGTCAATAATCAATCGTAAAATCCTTACTGATCTTATAACTACAAAAAATCTTTTAAAAGCCTTTAAATCTCTTAAAAAGATATTGATGAGAAGAAACTTAAAAACGTTTCGCATCTCAAGACGGGGAGATCTCACAAATGAACTGGAACACGGACGGATAACTGAAATATTATTAAAAACATTCGATGAAACCTTTATACTAATTACCGTCTGTTACAGAAAGGTTGATTTTCCGAAAATTCGAGAGCGAACTGAAATAATACAAACATTACACGACAGCCCTGTTGGAGGACATAAGGGAGAAAATTAAACTTATCGGAAAATAAGAGAACGATTTTATCGGCGTGGAATAAGAAATTATATAATCAATTATGTTTATGAGTGTAGGAAAAGTTAAAAAAAATGCATTCAACAAATAGTACGAGAACCCTTGGTGCTTACAGATACACTTATGAGAGGCTCTGATGTAGTTTCCATTGATACCGATACATACAATCGAGAATAATACCAAACAGAAATTGACACATGCTAACACGCAGTAACTTAACTAATAACATAATATTAGTCCCAGTACCAGATTAAGGATCAAGCACGCTTGCCGATGCACTCATACTAAACCTAAAATTAGTTTACGGTGCGCCTGGAACAATTATATTAGAGAGACATCCCACCTTTATGTCTAACCTGTTCAAACAGCTCCAAAGAATCCTGGAAATCAACCATCCAACGACGTCATCATATCATCCCTAAACAAATGCATCCCTAGAAAGAAGTCACGCTGCTACAGCTGACTTTATACGAACTTAATCATAAATATATGATGACTGGGATAATTTGGCTAAATTTGTAGTTTTTACATATAATATAAACATGAAGCCTTTAAATGTTAAGCCAGGAGATTACGTAAGGAAGAAAGAGCGCATTCATAAATTTTATCGCAACTTTAATTAGATCCTTTAAGTAAAAACAGTTTTAGAAAAAAATAATGTACAACTAGAGAAACACGATAGTGAAATCATATAAAACTACTCAGATAGATAAAAACTAGTTCCTTAATAATAGTATCCTTGTAAGAATTGTATTCGACATATCATCCATAAAAAAACGACGATGCGGATTATATTGGCCATCGAAATAAAATTAGTGCTTAAAGGTTACGCAGATTTTAACTATGCAACTATAATACAGAACCACTGGAAACAAGCCCTGGAATATACTTTAAACGATTCAGTATTACAAGAATTAAAAAAGCTGATTGGAGGATAAAAATATGGCATGATATAAAAAAATACATACGAAACACACAACCACTCGAGAGTTAAATGAAACCTTTTGATATTGTATTGTAAAATTTGGTTATCCTCATTGTACTGATTATATGAAAACAGATCTTTTAAAATGAAAGATATTTCGATTATCTTAAATCAATAGTATTGAACATAACAAATACTGTAAGAACCTATGCGATAGGTAACGCTATTTGAATTCCCAGCATATGAACAAAAATATTTACACCTTTTGGTATTATCAGAAGAACTCCTTAAGGACCCTTTAGCTTAGTCACAGAAGACGATATCAATGTTGTAGACACTAATATCGACAGTTTGCATGCCAATCAAAAGAAAAACATTAAATTTTATAAAGTACATAGCCATATTTTCGCAATCACTTTAAAGATATAATACTATTAAACGCCGTGAGCGTAGTCTAAACCGAATTAATGATGTATTAGCTTCGAGAAAAGACTTAACTACCGACAAATTTGTAACAGCGGCATTGGCTCAGTGGTAAGCGTGCTTGTTACTGATACAACGCTGTTCTAGGGGTCATGGATCCAATTCCTGGTGAATGCAGATTTTTTCAAAAACTGTTTTCATCGGGAAAAGTTCCTATGTAACCCCAGCTGTTTTGGGGCGGGTTCTTCGGTGGAATTTTCCTTTAGACGTTAAAAGCAGCAGCCTAGTTATTGTCATAGCCCCGAGTTCTCTTTATATTTATGAAACTTTATAATTTATATTATTTGTAAAATCAATAATTTCTGGATTTATCAAATTTGTTAAATTATCAGATAACCCAACTTAGTTGCTGATTAAATTTTTTTTCTCAATTCAAAAATTGTAAGATAAAAAATTTCAATTCATAGAAACATAATTTTAGCTTTGATAAGTAAATTTAATATCAACAAAGACTTAAACAGATAACGTATAACAGAAATCTCTATAAGGACGCGAAATAAAAAGAGAAAGAAAATACGCTACTACTGCATTATAAAAGATATCAATTTTAACAGCAGGTCAACGTTAGCTCAGCGTGAAACACGTTAACATTACTCCATACATACCGCTAAGTAAAACCAAACACCATAACGCCAAATTATCCAAGAGCCCGCCCTCCACTTAGAGGTTCAGACGTAACATGTGCAGCAAGACAACAGAACAATGATAATATTACATTTGCCACTTGTAGATCAAATCCCTTTTCATCTTTATAAATATCTTGTCATAATACCTAAACCAGGACAAAATGGATCTGCCTACATAAGGCCATCCTACCCTTTCTTAGCAGTAGCAGCAGACCATAATTCATATTTACGATTGAACAAATTGACGTTGAATCAATGTGACAAAACGGTATATGGTTATGTATGCTTAGCTATGGAACCATTAAAATAACTCTACTCTATGAGCGAACATAAAATTCTTATGCTGTTACAACCTGGAGCAGAAGTATTTAAACACTGTAAAATTATATTTACACCAAAAACGAAAAGTCAATTGATTTATCTATCAGCACATAATTCATGATTTTTCTCGACACCTAATGAAGAGCAATTGAGCATTATCTGTTCTAATGAAATAAATCGAGGAGAAAGAGTAAAAAGTATGGATCTTTTACAAATAAATGATGATGGGTAAAGGAGAAAAAAGCATAAACTAACCTGAACTAGTGAATATAAAATCATCATACAGATACAATGTACCTATTAGGTAGAAGTTATCTTAAACTTAAGTGTATGACATAGACCCTAAAAGTGCTATTTTAGCATTGCGAAATGATGAAACCGAGTATTTAACTCAATAAGCCAAACCCATTCAATAGAGCGCAAAATACAGCACGAAAACAAAATTGACTCATTCTTTTTTTTCAACAACAAGTTGAATCAGTGACATATCAAAGAATTGTTATTACATGACAACGCAAAGATGTCTACAAAATTTTAGAAATGAGGCCAACTTTTAGCAAAACCATCGATTTACGATTAACAGAATCAAGAAAATCAACAATTACAGAAAATGAGTCCAATAATAAAACCTTACCATTTAGCTGTCTTCACCCTACAACAAGATGTGAGATGAATTACTTTTAGTTTTAAGTTATGATTTAAAAAATCAAGAAGTAGCTCAAATATTGTAATAGCATAATATTGAAAAAATATCATATTACTAAACACAACTTTCTTTAAAATATCACTTAACGCAAATTATAAATTTATAAATGAAAGAACCCTCAGTATGTCTATCATCGCCTCACTATATAATCTTGTAATAAAAAAAGTAATTATGTAATGTAATAATTATATATTAAAGAAGGAGGGAGGAAAAGCTTATATCACATATCTAGATTTATATTACTTTGAAGTATTAATTTGATTGCAATCACTTCGAACATTGAAATCAATAATAATTAATGCTAAAGCTATATACATTATAGATTTAATTCAAAATTATTCGTACGAGAAAAAATATGTAATCCTATGCACATCCCTCTCCACTTACCTTTCATTAATTTTATTCATCAGTAACCTACAAATATTTATAATTTTCAACAGCACGAAGTATACAGTAACAATACTCACACATGCACACGTATAAGTCCATAATCATCACAGCGCGCATGATACTTACGCTTACAGATTACATAAAATGACAAATATAATAGACACCATCGTCAGCGGATGTAGCCTAAACCTCATGATGAAGCCTTAAAAGAACAGTCCTGCCCTGCAGAATACACCAAATATGAAGCTGTCTATTATTGACCCTCAGAAGTAACGAAGACCGTTCGTTTATAATATCTCAAAGAACGAACGTGGGATGAATATAATGACTAAGGGTACAATCAATAAACAGCAATCAGACAGACTTCTAGATAAGTTTAACCCTATGCAATCTTTGAAAGAATAGCCATGCATAACATACATTACAGCCATGCATTGCATACAAACACCATACACCGAAAATAAGGCTGTGTATCACTAACTATGTGATATTCCAGTTGCAGTGGTAATCCTAAATGCAACCTCAATCAAAGAAATGTAAGAGGCCAATCGATCATTATTGCCGAAGCTAGAAGTCAATACGACGAACGCTACAGATAATCTATATAACAACGATAAACACCTCAATCTAATGTCGATAACTCAGGTGGCACCTACAGCCCTAGAAACAGTCGAGGTGGACCTAAAAGATGAATATACACCTTTAAAAAATCGACCAACTTCCATACGGGAAACTATAATATTGCCAGCATCAACACAAAAAATAAAATTCGATTACCCCAGGAACGAAAATACCAAGAAAGACTTGGACCCCTTTTTACTATGCTTTGTCAGGGTTAACCGTGACCACAAGATAATACACGTGATATTAAAAAACAATATTCATCACAAATTATTTGACTAAGTTCTTCAAAGGAAAACAGGGGTTAAAAACATTGATTGTGCAAAAAACAAAAAAAAAACAAATTGACGATAATGTATAACCAGTCCACATGACACTATAAAAATGAAGAAGACTATTTAAAAATATATGATATGACAAATTGACTTTTAAACTTGGAAAAAGGCTGTTGTGTTATACCATTTATGACTAAAATATTCAACCTCCGAATGACAAAAAATATACTACGTTTAAGCAAATACAGAATTAGGATTCTGATTGGATAAAAACACATTTAATATTACGACAATTGTTGAATCACTTTAAACTTATTGCAAAAAATCATTTACATATAACTGAAATCACTTTCTACGAACAACTAATTGCTACCAAGGTGGATACAATCCCTGGCAACGCTTTAGATGTTTGATAAGCGAATACAATTATACATAGTTCGATAGTCAATTACCCTCAAAAAGAAGTTTTATGAAAGCCAGATCTTTTGATTACAAATGCGGAGTAATAATGTAGAGTCATTACCTTTAAATAGTTTGTAACAAATACCTTGGTCCAGTTATCAAGAGTATTTTTTAAATAAGATTGTAGTTTTTAAAAAAATAAACAAGTTTTCAAAATTTATAAAATTGGGGAAAACCTGATTTTTAATGGTCCTTCACACAACCAGTATAAACTTTTGTAAGCCGGTAAGTTAAGACAGTGGATTTATGAGCATATCCGAGTTTGTGTCCAAAATAAATTTATGATAAGTTTTTATGTCAGTAGTTGCATATATAAGTGTAACGTTAAGGCAGTTTTACGTGAAATTCTATGTTAAAATATAAACTAAAATGCAGAAATAAGTCGTACTAATTTCCACTATTAAAATTGAAACAATACAACATATACTTATTCGCAATGACTTGTATGACTGGGTAGGGACACTTGTAACAATATTAATTATAATTAAAGTTTAATGTTATTTCTATTTGTAATAACAAAAATGTCTTTTTATTAATGTATGTCACATAATTTTCACTGTATTCAACATATCTGTTAAAAATAAATGAGCCTGGGAAAATAAATACTTTACAAAATTTTCTATAAAATACTTGAATTCCTTAATATTAATTCTCCATGTATTACATGAATCATCTTTTCTCAGCAACGGTTATCTATACACTGAATATACGTATCGTCATCAAACATGTATCAATCACAGAACTCGGGCCCTTCGACACATGCTCATTGCCTTATCATCCCAACGTAGCGCGCGTAATTTTAAATTTACTTATATTCTAACAATATCACACGATTATTTTTACTATTCATCAAAATAGTCCTACACAATAAATTTTAAAAGTGAAAGAAAAAGTTGCTGAAACTATGAAGCTAATAAAATGACGTTAGATAAAGACTAAAAAGAAAAGATTTGAGGCCTGTCGAGTAAACTTGTTAAAAGACTTATCTTAGACAAAAACTGTAACTGGTAGCCACGTGGTTCATTTGATAAATTTATTGATATACAACGTATCTGAAAAATATCGCCTATTTAGAATTAGACACTTAATTTTTATCAACGCTTTCACGAAAAAAAAATGTGAGAAACATCAAGTTGTTAAAGCATATAGCTTTCATAGGTGATACACAGTTAATTTGATCCCCACTTTTTAATTACTGATCAATAAGCAAAAGAAAATGCCAAATAAATGGCAAACTGAGTTATTTGTTTTTAATTAGATTAGAATTTTTTTAGAACCTTGAAACGTGGTAAAAACTTCTTTTATGTTAGCATTTACTTAGCATAATTTATTTTAAGAAGAAAAATTTATAAGTTTTCTAAAAAAGCATTGATTTTTAAAAAAGCCTTGAATATTTAAGTTGATCTGATTCAGCTCTCGTTTAATAAGATAATGTTTTGTAAGCTCAACTTTTTGTCGCATTTATAATCAATATCCTAACAACAAATTGTATCACCATAACATTTTCGTGCTCTTGTACTCTCGTACTTCTATATTCTTGAAGCTGGTACTCGAAAAAGTTTTTTTAAAGCCTAGATTAATTTTTTTCATCAAAATTAACACTAGCTGGTTCAAAAGTTAAGCTTTACCATAACGCTAATTGCTTTAAAAAATACAATGTTTTACAAAGTAAAATGTTGGCGTTTATTAAGTATGATGAGAACGAGTGTTAGTTTCATACTTTTTGGGTCAAGTGGCTTTTAGAAATTTATGATCCATTAATTCAAAACTTTCTACTTACTTTTAAAGCTTAACGAATTATTTTGATTAGTTGTCCAAAAAATTTTTTACATTTCCGTTTGTATGCAAATTTTGTTGTAAAATCGTTAGCAATCAAAAATAAGGGGCAATCTTGAAGTGCTGCTTTCTCTTTTAGACAGAAAAGAAAAAAAACTGCTTTATCATATGGTAAGTTTGATAAGATTACACTTAGACATACCACCTCTCAAGGTCAAAGAACATGAATAATTAAAGCGTCAGCATTCTTGTACACTCATACTTATTTTCAGTCAGCAAGTCTAAGAAAAAATTAATTATCTGGACATTATTCTCAATTTCTTTTATGACTAAGAAAAAAAAAAAATTTCTGCGGTTGTACGACATAAAAGTTCTGGATTTTTAGCCTTCGGTTCTTTCTTTATACAAACTTCTTTAATCTGCATTCATGAACGCGGCGTGAAATAAAATAAAATGCACTACAATGCGTTATTTTGAAACTTGATACAAAATAACTATTGTACTGCATAACAATACGATAAATAAACTACTTATTTATAAACATATGTAATTTTAGATAATTATTTTGTATAAAAAATTCATCAAAATTTAAACAATTTAAGTAAGTTCGTTATTATTGTATAACACTGCTCCAACTTTGAAGAAAAAACTCTGCAATAAGATCATACAAATCGAAATAGCACATTTTCTCTCATCAAGATGCATCGTGAAAATTCGCAGATGCTAAGAAACATTTAAGTGTCCACCCGACGGCATGATACTAACACTTATTTTCACTACACTTTACAAATAGCATTATTACACCTCGTCAAAGGTGGAATTGAAAAAAATTAAGAAAATTGGTAAACTTGACGTCCCGAAAAAAAGATGGCAAAGCAATCATTTTTTATGGGTTAGATTATCTTAAACATTTACAACTTTTCTTAAAAGTACATGCCTTGTCTTTAAAAATTAGGAGTATTTTGTTTCTAAACAACATTATACTATTTTTATGCTAACATGGAATGATTTCTAACTCAGTTTTTAAGCTGTATGAAGAATATTAACTTAATGGAGAAAATTATCAATTTGTATAATTTAGGTGCTTAATTAACTGTATGTTACCTTAGAAAATTACAACGTCAGTTAGGAATATTATCAATCAACTGATAAGTTGTGTTTTAACGATCTGAATTTTTCAAGTTTTTTTTGTATCCAACAAAAAATTGTAAGCTGAATTAAGAACGTAAGATAGCTTTCAGGTACGCTCCAAATCAATAAAAACATTGAATATATGTGTGGCTAGCTGTAATAAGACACATCTATTGTTTTTGCTAGTTATACTGGTTTACTTTTGGATTTTTCGTCACAAACAAAGAAGAAAATCTGATTCACTAAAGGCTTACAAACTCTATGTAATCAATTGAATATTCATGTGCATAAGGGAGTATATATTTATTACTATTATTTGTAAAATACTTACTTGTCCTGAATACAAGTGGCAAAATCCCCTTACAATTTTTTCTTTGTATAAGTTCCCTGCTGCTGTTTCCATTCGACGAATCGTATGTAACTGTTTATAATACTGTAGAGCATCAGTTTTTGACACTGTTACTTGTGTAGACGGTCCAGTGCTTAATTTATGAAGACGGAAGGGTTTAGTTTCAAAAGTAGCATTAGTAGCATAATATTTACAAATATTAATGCTTTTCATAAACTGAAAACAAATAAGGCTGATTACGTAGTGAAACAATAATTTTGAATATTTTTGCACATAAGTTTACAATACTGTTTATTTACTCATCAAGTTTTGTTATTAAAAATTAAAAAAGGAATCAGTTTATTATTGTGTTCAAAAATTATTTTTACTGATGAGTTCGTTATTCAAAAAATAACAAATTTTTTTACACTTGCTTTAGTACTACATCTTAGAAATTAATTTGAGATCAGTATTCTCTCACGCTTCATGTAATAATTATAACATTCCAAAAATTCCTCAAAGTAAAATAATTATGGACCTACTAATCCCTCTGCACCTTAAAAAAAACTTATTCATAGGCACAAAGTGTACCTATAGGGTGGAAGGCTTTGCCACACTTGAGGTACTTAAAAATTCTATCATTGCTACGGCACTTTATCACTGGCCCATACGATGCTCAGAGTGAATGTCAAATTGACACCTTACGACAAGGATGGGGATGCGTTTGTAGCTCCAGTGAACAATTTCTTACACTCGATATTCAATCAGGTTGACGTTTATTTTAATCAAAAACTTTTGGCTCCTCCAAATAATGCTTACCCATACAGAGCATACATAAAAACTCTTTTAAATTACGGTCCTGCTGCAAAATCATCGCATTTGTCGACAAATCTGTGGGAAACAGATATTGCTGGTGAAATGGACGAATTACCCGGTTCCAAAAAAAATTCAGCTCTTACTAAGCTTCAAAAATATTTAAAAGATGAAAAGACCGTAGACTTAATGGGTCATTTACATTGTGACGTATTCAATCAGAATGAATCATTATTAAATGGCGTCGAAGTTCGTTTATGTCTAGTGCGTGCAAAAAATGCTTTTTGTCTCATGGATCCTTCAACGAAAAATTATTCCGTCAGCATTAGCGAGGCTACACTTCTTGTTCGGCGAGTGAAAGTTAGCCCTACAGTTTTGATTGCACACGCAAAAACTCTAGCAAACACTACGGCAAAATATCCAATTACGCGCGTCGAAGTCAAATCTTTTACCCTACATAACGGTATAAACGGCGACTCTTTAGATAATGTTTTCCTCGGACAACTTCTGAAAAGAATTATTTTAGGTTTTGTTGACAACAAAAAATTTAATGGGGATCGAAAGATGAGTCCTTTCAACTTTCAAAATTATTCTATAAATTTTTTGTCGTTGTCCGTTAATGGTGTACAACTCCCAAGTAAGCCGCTACAACTGACTTCTACAGGAAGTACACCTATGTACATGGAAGCATATCATACTTTATTTTCGGGGACCGGGATCTATTACATGAATGAGGAAAATGGTATTCACAGGAAAAACTATTCCAACGGGTATTGTCTGCTTGCATTTGATCTTACGCCTGATCTTTCAGCGCATTTTGCAGGTCATTGGAATTTAGTAAAGAATGGTACAGTACGAATAGAAGTACGCTTGGAGACAGCTCTCACGAAAACTGTAAATTGTGTTTTATATGCTAAATTTGACAACATATTGAAAATTGACTCAAATCGTCAAGTAGTTGTGGATTTCAACTCATAAAAACTCATACATCGTTTATTATGGACTCGTCTCAACTACGTAGATCTCTTTGCAGTATG
>NW_019379516.1:1031949-1048203 GCF_000648655.2 Copidosoma floridanum | reverse complement strand
ACACTATCTAGAATTAAAAATTCTTGATCTGTAGGTTTCATAGATCCCATGTCTTACGCAGCATACTTTTTATTTTATCTTTTATCCTGGATAGTATAAACTAAAACTACTGGTAGCTTAAAAATTCAATCAATTGTATTTGGTATTACAGTTACCCAAAAACTGCTGCGCGATGGTCTTTTAAGGTGGCTCCTCACTATAAATCCCACAAGAAGAGTAAGCATACTGCAACACAGCTTTTCATTGGCTGTGGAGGTTCTTGACTAAAAATGGATAGGTACCTATAGTCCCTTCAAAAAAGTTTAGTCACATCTACACCGTTGACCTCTTCGGTGTAGCAGACGCCCCACACTTTTTATCTGTTCCGTGACTTGCACAGTTATCTACTATTTTCACAAAATATCGTATAAAACCCATGGTAATGTCCAAGTACCTGAATGTCGTTGGAAAGATTCTGATTTCTTCTATCTGCTACATAGTTTTCTATTAAGAACTACAGTATCTTTGCTGAGATATCATACAATCTGCGCCACCAATTTGACGACCCTCCATAAGAGGCTATGTTACAGAGTCTGTTTTCCAGTTAGTTTTTTTCAACAATTTTGGTGGTGACGAGGTCTAAAATTTCGGGAAAAGACTCCTTGCACCTTTAAGAATCATCCTTTAAAATATCATTTAATACTCCAGTGTTTTGATTTAGTGAGGAGCCACCTTAAGATGTGCGAATGAACTCTCTATCGATGGCATTCTAATACTTAGGAACAGCAGACTTTAGGGAAATTGAAATCTGTGGATGAGTTTCTTTCAAGCTTTGACTCTAATAAAGTAAAAAGTCTACTGGCATATCGTGTTGGAAATGAAAAATATATAATAAGTCATGAAGTTGTGCAACATGAACATAAGAAACACGTAGTATTTTATGATCCTCAATTTGTGAATAAATTTTTGACCTCTGATTTGTGGAATGTAGATGCGACCTACAAATGTGTTCCAAAATATGACAAAAAGCTTCAACTCCTTACGATCATGGAAAATAAGTATGGTAAAGTGAGTAACAAAACTTTACAGTGACTAAATTCATAAGCTAAAAATTTTGGAATCGAAATAACTGAGTGCTTTAAAGGCAGACCGGAGAAAGTTTACCTTTCCTTTTTTACCGACACGGCCAACTTGATTTAGCACCTGTGCAACATCATTTATTCAGAAAATCATCTTTTTATCGTAAAACAAAGAGTAGACGCACAATTGTGATACTTACAAGAATAAATCAAGCCCTCAACTTGAATCAATTGATAGAAAATTAAAGTCGAAAAATAAAAAATGATCTCAAATGTTGGACTGACAAGGTGCGATCTGATTTTTAGTTTTTTTCTCTTAAATACAATCAATCTCTGAAATCAAGTTTCATTTAATCTTTGGAAAATTAAAATTGTGCGTCTACTCCTATTTTTTTGAAAAGCTACACTAAAAAAATTTATGACAGTTTTCATCTCTAAGTATATACGACTATAGTGTAATCATCTCCGGTGATAGTTCATGCCTTCTGCCTCATCGACAAGGTCACCTTTAAGTAACAGTTTTATAACATTATTTATCAAAGAACTAGCTATTTTATAGTAGAGAAAGAGTAGAACAAATGAGGTTGATTTCAAAGAGATTGATTGTATTTTGAGGGAGAAAAATGCGAACAATCACATCGCACCTTAATAGTCCGACATCTAATTGCTATTTTTTTGTCTTCAATTCCCAATCAATGAAGCCAAGTAAAGGCTTAATTTATTTTTTAAAGTATGAAGACTGTGCATCTATGCTTCTTTTTACGATGGTAAAGTATCTATTTCATTAATAAATAATGTTATAAAGCTGTCATATCAAGTTGACCTTGTCGTTGAAGAAAACGTTAACTATATCCAGCTACCCTTAATATTATGACAAAATGAAGATTCTTAGAGTTTCTTCAATATCGATGAAAGCATACAGTCATTATATTTTTGAAACAGGAATTAAGCGTTCCGAGCTGCATCTATTCTCTTAAAGGGGCGCCTTCTTTTTACTACAATAATAACATTTATCATTGAAATCATCAGTTGTCTTTTTGTAAAAAACGATTTGGTGTACTGTTAATCATGAGAAAATTAAATCTGCAACATTAAATCTTTCACATTTATAAGAAACATTTATGCTATTTAGGTGTTTATAAGGCAGTTTTTTTCTTTCATTAAATAGAATTCATTAAATTATTAACTGTTTGCGCGATTCCAAAATAACGCACTCGTCAAGGAGTTTAAAAAACTCTACTATAGCGATACTACTTCGAAATAAGCACATAACGAATGTAATGAATTAAGTCATGATTCATTAATCTGTCATTCATTTTACTATTGATGCATTTTATATCCAGTAGTATAAAAATATTACAAATTATTAATTATATTAAAAAGTTTATGGATAAATGATTGCCTTAAGCCAAAAAATGTAATATGTGACTTCGAGAAAGCCTTGCATAATGGTGAAAAAAAAATTTGGATCTTCCATACAAAGCTGTTCCTTTGACTACTCTCAAGTAATGTTAATCAAATATTGTCACTTGTATCTTGACTCCCATAAAGGTAGTTCATGGATGACTTCGGATCAACGGCTATCAAATGAATTTTCATTATTTCGCTGAGTCACCAAGAAAATTGTTGTTTGAAAGTATTTGTTGGATATATTAAAGAATCCGAAAACCATTTTAGATTATTGATAGAAATGTTTATATAAATAATTTTTAAAAATTATATTTAATCTCAAAATATACTACCATTTTATACATGAATCACCTTAAGAACGTTTACCCTGAGCAGTCGTGCTCAACCAAAAGTAGAGCTTATTATATTAAACTTGCTAGCATTTGCGTACTTAACAACGTAATGCTGTTAAAAGTTTACGAATGTTCCTTGAACAAATTTTTGTCCGAAGTCGCCAAATACTAATCAGATAAAAATTTAAACAAGAAACGAATAAAGCACTATGCTACATCAGATAAAAGTCTGTTATAAATTTTTGAAATTTCAAATTATACTTGCTCAGCATTGTTTGTTTGTTTCTTATTATTGTACAAAATTTCAAGTTTTAAAGTCAATTGAAAAAAAATTTGAGATGAAATGTCGTGAAACTATGTTGTGCTTTGTACGTATTTTTTCATATTATTCATAGTTATTGAAAGAGACCTGGTTGTTGAATTAAAGCTTTTTATACGACGTANGCTCAAATTTCGAATTTTTAATGTGATTTTTTGTCGATATTGGCCAGCAACATGCCCTGTAACTGTAAATTCATCGAGTCATATTTTACTATGGATTTCAATTTGGGTGCAATGGCTTGACTTTAAAAAAGGTGATGAGCCACCTGACACAGACAAAGAAAAAATAAAATAATAACAAGTTACATCTTCAGACTAGTACACTCATATTCCTACAAAATTTTAAAGTGAGTTCTCCCTCTGGGCACCGTAACAACAAGTGATGGAACCTGACATCTATGATATGACTACAACTTCTAAAAAGTTTTTGTTTTTCAACCTAGTTCCAGATTTTTCTTTATCCCTAAAGTCTCCAGGCCTGAGTAAATGCAAAACAGTGTTGGTCTGTAACGTAGGAATTAGTGAATCCAAAGTCACTTGCAGGCAGCGCCAATGTCACTTGGAGGGCTTCTCCGGAGAAGGGCTAAACAGGGACAGGCTGACGGCCTTACAGTAAGGACGCTAATTTACCTTTTTTGCAAGTCACTCTTTCGGTGTGACACTAAGACCTTCCTTTTTACTGCAAAGAGAGTCTTATCATCATCACTATCACTGCCCGTATCAAAGTTGGCATTAATTCATTGCAAGGTTCTTCTCTTCTTCCTTTTAAATAAAGACAAACGTTGTAAAAATTTGTAATTAAAATAAAAATAACATTCGTCGATTACAGAGGATTGTTTTGCTTAAAAAAATTTTCAATCGCCTTTTGCGGCAGGGACTTTGTCGATTTCGGGCGTTTTTGGCCCAGAAATCGGTCTATACCGGTCCGTCCTCCCAATATATTGGCCCAATTACAGATTTTACAGATTTATAACATCAAAAGCAATGACATTTGTTGATTCCAGAGGGATGTTTTGCTTAAAAAAGTTTCTAGCCACAAATTTTGAGCTTGACGTATTTTTCGTGCGTAGCACTGTTCCCTATCTCAGAGGNTTTTCGAAAATGGTAATTTATTTTCAATATTTACGTTTAATTTTAATTTGCAAATATGTGCACAAAAAACTATGAGCGGACATTGAGCGTAAGAATTCTTATAATCGACTCGTGTAATACGTGCTCAATAACTGACAATATTATTTATTTTCGTTTCTGTGTATTATCTTCCAACGATTCGGTACGTATCTTTTGAAAATGATGACTGACTAACATTTTTTAGACACTCATTTATTCAGAATGGTACAAGCTTCTTTTAAGCTGATTTTTTTGAAATATGAATATCATAATTTAAAAACGTCGTGAATCTTCAAATGTATCTTATAATAGTTATTAAATTTGCTGCGATACAAAACTTTTCACGATTATTTTGTATCGATATCAAATGAGTAACTTGGTGCGAGTATGCTTGAGTAATGGCAGTTTTCTGCTTTCACCTAAAACATTGCAACTAAAACTTTGTGGTTCTCTTAATTTTTCACGTTCACCTCTGTATTTTTTGATACCATAAGAATTTAAGAGACATATTAAGCGAGATTTTTAAAC
The DNA here is from genome assembly GCF_000648655.2 of Copidosoma floridanum. The sequence continues at coordinate 1,043,444 of NW_019379516.1, read as the reverse complement.
GATAATTGCACCAAATATTTGACGTTTGACCACGTATTTTGTATTTTTTGATAGCAATCAAAAGACGAATACTTTAAAAGTGCTCACTCAGAATTTCAACTGAATCTGTTTAGTTTCAAAATTAACTCGGGGACCTATGGAACCTTTTTACTATCCAGGGGTTCTGTTATAATGTACGGCATCCTTTAAAATTATCATGCCATGAAAGTAGTCCACTTTTTTAAAATCTTTCTCAAAACTCTGTAATTTTGATAAATAAATAACACCTGTATTTTAGAACGAAATGCGAGTATGTTAAAAGAACAAATATTGTATAATTTGATTGGTTCTGATACGTCCGACTCAAAAGACAGCACCAATGACGTACTAACTGAGATTACAGATAGCTCCGACAAAGAGAATATCGATTCATCTATAACTGAAAGTATGTTGAAATTATAAATGTTTATTTTCATCGCAAATCTCGATGTTTTATATAGATTAAGAAAAATAAAAAGAAAAACAACGAACATAGTAATTATTTTTATAACGCTTGCGGAAAAGACGAATTTCCGCATAATTTTTATGGTTGACGCGCACGAATGGCCTGAGTTCTTGGGAACGAGTAGCGCGTGTTATCTTCACAAACAACGAGTACAAGTCAATCACATTAATACTAGAATCACCCCGAACGATTTACGTAAGTTTTTCACAATATGTATGAGGATATATTTTTTTTCAAAGACATATGATTGATAAATTTAAAATTTATCACAATAATAAATATTCACACTTTCAACAATATTTTGCACGACTAAAAATTAGACATTTATAATGTTATTGAAATTTATAAATTCAAAAAGTGGCTTTGATAGATTGTACTATTTATTTAATATATAGGTTAAAATTATACACATTAATATATTTATTATATGCATATTATCATTCATGAACAATTAATTACATAAATTATTAAAATTTTTTTTTTTACCGACTTGCATGAATTAGAAGAAGAAAACGCGTTGAATAATCTCAACTTTTTGATTGAAAGTAATGAACCAAAGGATGATTCCCCTTGACAAACTTTATCTAATAACGAACTATCTACCTGTGATACTGCAGTTGACAATGAATTGCAAAAAAATGACGAGAGTATCAAAGTTATAAAAACAATTGATGTTTTGCATGATAAAAATATCATTGCCGATTATCAGGATTATACGGAGGTTTCTAATTTTAAAACATTTAATAATAGTAATGAATACAAAAACATTTCATCAAATACAAAACATTTTTATTATTTTCAGAGAACAAATGGGTAAAATAGTTTTCTGAAACAATGAAATAATGAAGTTTCTTTGAGCCATGCAGAAGAGAAAAGCATCGTTGTTGTACAAAATATAATGGTAAACGTTTTAGCAATATTGTATAAACCCAAGATGTTTTTAAAGTTACTTTTTAAAAAGAAGTGCGAGGCAGGCCGAAATGGAGGTGGGTAGATAAAGTTTTAGAAACCTCAAAGGAAATCGAATTCCTGACGCCACCCAATTACAATCATAATAATTTTTTTAAAAGAATGTGCTTCAGAATTTTCGTAATTGTGTAAAATCATACACTGACACTACACAAAAATTATTAAAATTTATCGTTAAGTTAGAGAATTGAGAAAATGTAAAACTGCATCTCAAGTTGACGTCTAATACACTTACATTTTAATAAACTTTGAAAAGAAATTTTAATATACCTTTGGAAAATAATTATGTGTACAATTATTTACCTAAATATAAATAAATCTATAAAATTGTATTATAATTTTTAATATAAGGAAACAATTAAATCGGCAAATCACCAGAATGATGCCATTATTTTGATACCAAGTATTACTCCAGATAAAAAGGTAAATTAAAAAAAAAAAAGTTTGATGGAAGCGGGAAAAAAGAAAATAAAATTGATGCAAGTACGAGCTACAATGAAGGAAAAAGAATGAGAAAACAAAAAAAAGACAAAGACTTTTTGTACGTATAGTTATTTTTAATTTCTTCTTTCATTTTATTAAAAAAGCTATGTTGCGGATTGCTGATTTTTTAATTCCATGAAACGATAATGATTTTATGGAAAAAGTTTAAGCATTAAGTATGCATGTTGCTATTTTATGTTATGTCACGTTGTGTTATGTTTGTAATTGATTCTTAATTATTTTCACTCAAATAAATATTTTTTGTAAATGAATATGGCACATTTTATTAACATTCCGAAACAATACCAGCAAAATCTGTCAGCTAGTTCTAAAACGCCCCAGCCTCCTTAATGAACAGAAATTTTTCCGCGTCGTTTATAGTGATTTTCATTCATTTCATAATTTGAAAAAAAAAAAATTATAAACAAAGACCTCAATGATTTTTCACGTAAATTAATTATATATATTAAATATAATTACTAATGCTATAATGTACGTATAGGTGTATAACACTATAATTTGTACACATCGCGAATAGAAAGTTCAAGTAAGAAAACGAAGGGATTAAAAAAAAATTGGTCGTATTTGTATTCGCTATGTTTGCAGCAGACATCACCGTAAAAAATAGTAACGTTGATTTACTATTCCGTTTGTGAAAATTTACTTAGAAAAACGTCGTTAAAATACAATTTTGTAGTACTTTAACTCAATTTGTCATAATTCTACTTCTGCTGTTGTACTTTTACAACGCCTAGCACTGTAAATAATCCGACCAAGGCTAGACGTGGTAATTTAACTATGGCAATAGTCGAGTTTTTTTACAAATCGTTTAGTAAATCAACTTATCTGGTAGAAAAGTTTGAGCACTGCAGTGTATTATAAAATGTATACGTAATTATTTAATCTCAGTTTCAGTAAATATTAGTTGTTTAACTTTTTTTTAAATTTATCATCATTGCCCATTAGAACTCAGACGTAGCTAGTTGACATCCCATGTTAAGCCCCACGGTGGTATATAACATTGATTTATTTATTCAGCGGCTTATTAATCAGTGTAGGGATACAGTGGGATAGATAGGAGAACGATTCTTACGCGGGAAAAAACTCCTTCAATTTTTTCGAAAAAGCCTCTTCCCAGAGTGAGAATCGAATCTGGCCATCAAGATACATAGGCAGACATGCTATATCTACTGAGCCATCACTTGGCTTGATTGATTGATCTACAAGTGTAAATTTTTTTGTATTATCAAATTTTAATGATTAACGTTAATTTTAAAACAAATAACAAAACTGTTCATTGGCTGTATTCTCGACTCCCAAAACAGCCCGTAGAACTTTTGTGGGCCCTTATTGACAAGACTCCTCGAATCTACTTAGTACGTGGTTATATGGATTATAATATAATACATATAACCACAATATAATATATTATGTATCAAGATTTGTAAATGTTTCATGCAAATTTACAAGTTGTCTTCATAATAATAAATATGAACGTAGACTTATTGCACCACAACGAAATCTAAGAAAAAAAATTAACAGACAAAAAATGGAGGTTAGAAGATACTTGTTGCAGCTACTAGCATTACTTTAAGTACAGCCTTGATAATACTCGCACAATGAAAATGGGTACACCTATTATCGACTTTCTTATAAATTCACACGAAAGAAACAGAAAATACAAAAAAAATTATTCATTGTGTAATTTATACCTCCCTAATAAAACTACGATACCTACCATAATTGATAAACCCAATGAATTCATTTCTTATACTACAACATGCATGACCTCAAGCTTTTCGTCGAAAAATCTAGTGGGATCGCACCAGAATTGAAGCAAGCATACACAATTCATGTTCATAAGGTCTTGATAATATGGCCACTATCTTTTCTTTCCGTACGATTAGCTAATGTTTGCCGGGGCAAGCACCAGTCCCAAGGGACTTGCGATGCAGGCTAAAAGGACTTCTTATTATATACTTACCTTGATCAGGTTAGCACGAGGTACGATAGCTATTTTTCTTTCAAAAGCACGAAAATAAACGTTCTAAGATTTAGAAAAAAAGTAACTCCCCGAGAGAGAAAAATATATTTTTATACCATTGGCCCAAAGTGCAGCTGCGCTTTGTGCCCTCATGTCGACTTTGGGCCAACNAAGAAAAAATTGTAATTATTGTTATAACAGAATAAAGGCATAGTTACAATTAATTTCATTTAAAATAAAACGTGTCAAATATTATTTAATAACTTTTTTTATAGATTTATTTTAACATTGCATAGTCGGTCAGTAGGCCTGACTGATGTAACCTGGTGTGTATAACAACATGTAACTGTGACAAAACGTTTTTCGTCGCCTTTTTATCATAAATATTAGTTAATACAGAAATGCAAATGTATTACGATAATTATTTCTTTGCTTACGTAACAGGTTTTAAATATTAATATTGAAACATATTTTTAATTTGGCACGATTCTGACAGTCTGCAGACTGCCAGACTTCATGTAATCTCACCCTTACAGTAGCTCTCAAAAGAAAATTATTTTATTCACTAATATATTGACCATTCCATAAGCAGTAAATAAAGATGAGACTATAGCTACGTAATCACCAAGTTATTAGCTATTTTCAAAAAAATGTCCAATTAAATCTTGACGTCAATCACCCAGATATTGCAGGTTATATGCATCAGAACAGTACTGATTCTCATAAGACTGCTTGTTAAAAGTTCAAAAACAAAATTATCAATATCTCAATTTATAAGCTATAAAGGGACTCGAAATTTGAATCAAAGGTTTTTCATACAATATTTTATCTCTGTTTTAATTATTATTCATATATTGACGTTAATTATCTTAGCAAGTTAACTTCCTTAAGCCATAGCTGAATTATGCCAGTCAAAAATATAGCTATATTAAAATTTATCTGTTAATATGTACACAATGTTAAAAATATCCCATCTTCCCTATTTAACTCTAGTTAGGATTAGCTGCATATTTCAAAGATACTTGCCTACTATTTTATGTGACTTAGTTTACATTTCTTAATCATTGTTGTTACAGCTTTATTAAATAAGTTATTTTTTCTCAGAATATCAAAGAACATTAGTACAACTATCTTCTTATACAAAACCAAGAGATATTGTGTCAACAATACACTGATAACCACCAAAAACACTAGTAGAAGTAGTTGTAGGTATTAAATAACTACAAGTCTATATACATTCAACACATTAATTTTCTATGTTTCGATTACAAATGAGTTAAGTGTTTGGAGTTGAAAAAAATAAGCATTAAAAAGCATTGAAAAAGAATTTGAAAACTGATAACTATGATGCATTTTATCTCGTTCCAATTCACACCCAACATTATAAATTTGAAGATATACATTGTAGTAATTTTATTACGTGTACTTTTTTTTATATTTATATAAAAGAACAAAAAATTTAAAGAAAAATGTTAGCATATAAATGATACTCTACATTCTTATTACATAATATTTTCAACTTGATTATCGACAGCAGTGGTTTAGACTATCTTCCACTATAAAATTGCATTGCATGTTAAACGATAGATCTTAATGTATTTTTTTAAAACCAACATTTATATCTTTTTGGTAATATATATTTTACGTAAAAACACTAAGGGTAAGTAGTAAGTAGAAATTGAACTTACGCTTTTCATCGTACGTAAATAAATCAATGTGCAGAACATTTGAATAGATCTCTCTAATTTTGTTCTCTCTTTTTTTTTTTTTCTATTTTGAACAAAAAATTGTATTTTGGCGAATGAACTTGTAGTCGACAAGAAGTTAGGGTCCTTAGGCCGCGGTTAAGTGGCTGCGGAAGTAGCCAACGGAACGTCACTGCGTCAGAAAAATAGGTTTCCCCATCATCGGCTTAGCAAGTGACGCTTCCGTTTCTGTTAGACAAAAAGTGCGTTGTGCACATTGATGCGGAAGTCGGTGGAACGTATCGACGGAAGTCAACGAAATATTAATTTAACATAATAATTATCATGTTAATTATATACTTTCACAAGTAATTGTATTTATAGTAGTGTAAGCTGTTAGTAAATGCTAAGAAATGACAGTCATCCGATAATAATTTTTATTAAATAAACAATATCAAACTATTCCCGCTTAAACTCTCTATGACCATTAGCTGCTACTCTGACGCAATCGTACTGTTCCGCGCATGATGTAAAAATACAAGGTGTGGCGTTCCGAGGTCTCATTTTCGTGCCGTTCTGCGCCTTCCATCACGACGCTATATTTTTGAGGGAGATGTGAGTACTACAATGAAACGAAGTGACCAAAGTTAAAACTAAAACCTATTCCCCGCAGGCATACGTATGAATATACATGTACGTCAACTGATGAATGATTACCTATTCAGTTTTTTCTATGTAAATTTTCAAGAATTGTGCGTTTGGTCACTGAAGCAACTGAAATAAAAATATTGAAATAAAAATTGATATTGTTTCTCGAATTTCTTGATGTTAATACAATTAGGGTGTCTGTACATGAAAGACCTGCTGTTTGGCAACTTCCCGTCAAAGCTATCTGGTCTCATGAGAGTGAGAGAGAGAGGTTCATCACGTGACCACATTTAACCTCTCTCTCACTCTCATGAGACCAGAGAGCTTTGACGGGAAGTTGCCAAACAGCAGAGNAACTGCCAGTCAAAGCTATCTGGTCTCATGAGAGTGAGAGAGAGAGGTTCATCACGTGACCACATTTAACCTCTCTCTCACTCTCATGAGACCAGAGAGCTTTGGTTGCCAAACAGCAGGTCTTCCATGTACAAGCACCCTTAGTATTTTGAAAGCTCTCAAAATTCGCAGACTGACATGATGGCTCGATGGAAGCGTTCCTGATTGGTCAATCAAAATGGATGCGCAACGCCACACCTTATATTTGTACATCACGGTTCCGCGTCCATATGTACGATGTACTGTCTGTCTAACGGAAACAGAAGCGTCACTTGCTAAACCGATGGTAAGGAAACCTTTTTTTCTGACGCAGTGACGTTTCGTTAGCTACTTCCCGACAAGAAATGATCACTAGACGGCCGAAGCTGAACAAAAGGCCCTGGCCAGTATTGTAATAAGGTTATCGAAAGGGTATGGCCAGGCACTGATGATGAAATTTGTATATAGGTATGCTATATAACCTTGCCGTCGAGAGACTTGTGAAGTTGGCGCCCGTAAAATTTGTAAATATAAAATATTAATATTTTGCACCCATTCAGGGCTTAAACGATTCCTCCTTACTTGCGGATTTATCCTCCACTTGAATTTTTATTTGCGGATCAATAGTTTGCGAGATATTTGCAAAATAAAAAGTCGAAAATGGGCGCGGCGCTGAAGTATAAAAAACTTTGTTTTAAGTGCTAAATTGGGTTAAAATCCAATTCTACCTGTACGATTCGATTCCTCCTCATTTGCGGATTACGGAGGTATATAAATTAATGTAATTAAATGTCACAAAGTTTGTAAATGATGAATTTAATTATTGAGTGAGAGAATCTAGTAACTTTTGTCTAGTGACTTTTGGTCCAGTGCTCCGTTCCTGTTGTTCGGTACATGTCGCTTACTCCTTACAGCGGGTTCTACAAAATATTTATCGGAATAGAAAACTTTAGTAGGTATTAATCTATTAATTATCAGTTATAAGTTATTCAGCCTTCGGGTCAATACACACACACACACACACACACACACATTTTTTGATGACTATGCAATCTAGTGTAAACCCATTTAATAAACATTTTTTAAAATTAAGTACTTGTTAATTTATTACTGGGGCTGTGTTTGCATAGGCTCCGTTTGTAGTATGTTAAGGTCACGTGATCATTTATGATTAGTGCGAGTGAGACGTTGATATCATGCTGTCTCCCTCGCACTTATGATAAATGATCACGTGACCTTAACAAACCTAATAACAAACAAAGCCTTAGGCGAACACAGCCTGTGTCACTTTGATCCGTTTCCACTGGTCGGTAACTTGATCTTCAATTTGCCTGATTGATCATTTACGCGCGAAATTTGAATGCTTGAGCCGTTTTCTAAAACTTGTCCAAACAAAATTATTACTTGTGTGCTTAGCTGTGGCTTGTCTTGGGATGATTATAGCTGTACTGCTACTTTTTAGTTGTGTTGTTATTTGTTTCTTGAATAACAACAAATATTAAAATTTCGCGTGTAATGAATAAATATCAGTCCACAGTGTTTGCCACAATAGATTTCAGATATTAGATTCTTAAGATGAAAAATCTGTACCTATTGACAAATAAATTTTTCCTTGAGCTTGAAGTATGTAATGTGTGTGTGTGTGTGTATTGACCCGAAGGCTGAATAACTTATAACTGATAATTAATAGATTAATACCTACTAAAGTTTTCTATTCCGATAAATATTTTGTAGAATTCGCTGTAAGGAGTAAGCGACATGTACCGAACAACAGGAACGGAGCGCTGGACCAAAAGTCACTAGACAAAAGTTACTAGATTCTCTCACTCAATAATTAAATTCATCATTTACAAGCTTTGTGACATTTAATTACATTAATTTATATAACTCCGTAATCCGCAAATAAGGAGGAATCGAATCGTACAGGTAGAATTGGATTTTAACCCAATTTAGCTCTTAAAACAAAGTTTTTTATATTTCAGCGCCGCGCCCATTTTCGACTTTTTATTTTGCAAATATCTCGCAAACTATTGATCCACAAATAAAAATTCAAGTAAAGGATAAATCCGTAAGTAAGGAGGAATCGTTTAAGCCCTGTATGGTTGTAAAATAATAATATTTAATATTTACGGGCGCCAACTTCACAAGTCTGCCGTCGAGGCGTGATACTTATATACACATGCATACATATGTGTACACACACACGCTTCCATTAATTAATCGTCTGTTTACGCTTGTTCATTCGTTTTTATCTATAAGAACATTAAACGAAAGTTAAATGACTAAAAGGAAAAATTGGAAGAGTGCGCAAATTTTGAGAAAAAAAATTAAGCTTAATACACTTAGCACATATAATTACTACGAGTACGAATACAAGAAAAACGAATAACCAACGTTAGACGGCTTTTCAAGTAAACTACCAACAATTTGATAAAGACATATAGTTTGTATTTCTATAGTTTGTTGCTGTAGTGATAGTAATGTAAAAATAAAAAAAAATTCGATTTGTAAAAATTTCATCATCATTTTCTTATATGTTTTATTAATTAAACATTGTATATCACTTAACCAATTATTTTCTATCCAAAAGCGTTAAATATCCACATACATGTCATAACTCCCACTGTAGTACCTATAGTATACTGTTAGTACAGTAGATTTACGTAAGCCTGCGGTCAACCTCATTACACCGTGTGATAAACTCTACATTTATGCCTGCCTAGGTCCTGGCATCGATGAAAGGCATGCCTGGCCAGGCCCTGATCTAAGCCTTGGAATCACATTTTTGTCATGTTCTTAGTTCTTAGACATAAAAAAAATAAGTAGACTGCTCGTTCCTATGTACAGCGCTGAAGCACAAGTAGAAAGAGACACAATGTCGAACGTGAATATCTGTCTCTCTCTCACGTTGCCAACGGTGGGGAGGTTACATCATCTGGACTTAGTTAACTGACCCCATCTTTGGCAATGAGCAAGAGCATTATATATTTACTGTGACAAGTGGTTTAATTTTCACATATAATTTTATTTGACCATAACAAAAAATTTTGTTACAATTATCTTACTTACGATGTTTATTTCGATAACTCACTCTAAAATATCTTTTGAGATGCTCTGCTCTTACATAACCTTTTCCACAATTTTGACAAATATTTTTTTGAACGTTTTTCTTATGACTTTTCAAATGTCTCTGTAAGTGATAATTTCTTTTGAAACTTTTTTCGCAATTAATATTTTTTTAAATTTTTTTCAATGTTTTGGCATTCCTTTGTGTGACACCAATTGTTTTTCTTGTCTGATGTTATAATACTACACAGATCACTTACAAAAAAATTTTTTTGTGAATTTTTCGTGCGATGATAGACACTCTTGATTTAAAAATTTTGCGTTACATTTGTCACACTAACAAAATTTTGCTTCCATGATGGTGTATCTGAAAACATATTGCAAAAAACGGATTGTTTATAATAACATAAATCTGGGTACTTGACGGTACTGAAATTGGCTTTTTTGATGAAAGATAAAATTTGCAAGAAAGTATAAAAATAGTAATGAACTATAGAATAGTTTTTTTGTTACTCTAAAATTTCATTCCAAACAATATTTTTAATTTCAAATTTGTTTTCTGATTCAATTGGGATAAAAATTTTTTTTTGGTTTTAACATCTAGACAGTGCAACATATAATTGCCCATTAGAAAATAATGGTTTTCTAAAGTATAACCCTAAGGCATCAAAACTTTGACCTTAAGATTTATTGATAGCCATAGGAAGAGTTAAGATAAATGGAAATCGTTTTCTGTACAATATAAATGGTAGTGAAGAAGAATTGTTTGTAATGAGTGTTATTCTTAGACTAAAGACTTTATTTCCTTTTTTTTTACCTGAGATTATTCCAGCTTCGATGTTGTATTTAAATAATTTTGTAATTCGTAATCTTGTACCATTGCAAAGTCCTTCAGATATGTTTAAGTTTCGTATTAACATAACAATAGCGTTGATGTTTAAATCTAATTCGTGTGAAAAAAGACCTTCTTTACTACTATTTAAATATTCTGTAGAGAAATAAGTATAAATATTATCGTCTAATTTATCTACTCCTTTGTGAGTTGCTTTATCAATACTATAGTACGTTACTAATGTTCCTACCATATTATTTAAAATTTTTTTGTTCAAAAAGTGATTGTATTCATTGTGAGATGTTAATATAGCTTTACTTATAAAAGAATCATCATCATTATTAAAAATTTAAGAACATATATCATTTGTTTTCCATGTCTGAGGAATTATAAAAGTTTTAATTTTGCCTTCTCCTATATCCAGTAGCAATGAAGAAAATTTTTTATCAATTGAACGTATATTATTTTTTAAATAAAAAATATTAAATAAAGGCCAAAAATTGGAAAATTTTATGGTTTCTTGAACAATAGTAATTTTGCTTCTGTTTTTTACTACTGGGAGAATTTGACGAAAGTCTCCACCTAAAATTATTATTTTATTTCCTAAGGGTTTATTACTACTAGATAAATCTTTTAAGGTCCTATCAACGATTTCTAACACTTTTTTCAGTATCATAGAAGCTTAATCCCAAATAATTAGTTCTACATTACGTAATTTTTGTTTATCTGGCTCAAACTGGAAGAATGCACTTTCTATAGTGCTTGGTCTAAAGGAAGTCTGAAAGTTCTGTAAGTGGTCATTTCCTTTGGGAGCAGAATAGAAGCAATACCTGTCCAAGCCATTGTAAGAACTTTTTTTCAATTAATATGAAATAAATAAATTAATGTTTTGTATAGAAAAGTTTTTCCAGATCCACCAGGACCATCGATAAAAAAAATTTTTTTTTCAAATTTTATTATTTCTTGAAAAAT
>NW_019379516.1:971429-986826 GCF_000648655.2 Copidosoma floridanum | reverse complement strand
TTTTTTTTTTTTTTCCTATAACTGTTGATATTTTAGGTAATCATTCTATTGATGTATAAATTATAATTGTTGCACAAAATTTTTTTATTTATTTTTTTTTTCAAAATCTCACCTGAGATCTCAGATGAGAATTTGGCACTAGATCTCAGGTATGAAATCACATGGGAAATCAGATGAGATCTCAGGTGAGATTTTTCAGGAGGGATATGTAAACATATCACAATTTTGATTGCTTATCTAGTACGACAAAGATCTTTTTAATTGGCGCTCTTGTAATTACTTGATAATTTATTATTAAATAGTAGCCAGTAAGCGCCCCGTGTCATTGGGTGATAGGTGCTTGTGTTATTTAAAATTATTTATTGAACAGAGGGGCTAGTAAGCACCCCGGGTCATTGGGTGATAGGCGCTTGTGTTATTTAAAATTATTTATTTTACAGAGTGGCCAATAAGCGCCCCGGGTCATTGGGTGATAGGCACTTGGGTTATTAATAATTATTTATCTATCCGAGTTGTTAGTAAGCGCCACATGTCATTGGGTGATAGGCGCTTGTGTTATTAAAAATTATTTATTCAACAGAGTGGCCAGTANCATTATTATTTATCCCAGGAATCAAACTAGTACTTTTTATACTAAAGATATCTAAAGACCACGTTTGTTGAACGCATTATATTTCATTGTTTAGGTGGTAGTCTTATTTAAGTATTGTTTCTAGAAAATAAACACAGAAAAACATCACTGCTTTTTTTCAATTAAATGGTGTAAAACGATTTTTCAGCCATACAAAAACGATTATTGGCGATTAAATCGTTCAGAAGATATTTAAAAAAAAAAGAAAATTACTTTCCAAAGTTTCTTTTTTATAAGCTCTTCAAAATTTGTATTTAATACTTTGTTGTAGGATTTAAATTTATTTCTGTAACAGATACAAAATCTTTATGACTGTTTTTATGTTTATTTTGCATTATAAAGCGTCTGCATTAATTGCTATCAGCAGCAAAACATACAGTACTAAAAAGTTGAATTTTGACGAGAAATAGAACTCTGTCTGTGAACGCGGACGCATATACATGTTATCAAGTTTTAAGATTAACTTAAGTAGTTATGATCTAAATAGGCCGCAATTTTGTTGTTAGATTTGGGCTGAATGTCTCAGCTGAGGGTTTACAATCAGACAAGTTTGATCAAAGCGTAAAATTTTGAGAACATTTTTAGTGCAGTGCTCATGGACAAAAAAAGCCCAGTTTTCCCGCAATACGTTTTTTTACATACATTTTATGACATGTATACACCATGAGACATACTCAGACTACCCTTTTATTAGATTAAAAATTTTTTAAACAAAATATAGACGATTAATAAGTGGTCACAATTATGGCTCTGAAAAAATTATAAGGTACTATAAATTTAATTTTATTGGTAAATGCCGTATGAATTTAAAAACAATTTTTTGATCTAAATCATCAAAATTAGTCTAAGAACTTAAACAACATAAGTTATATCTATATAATAGGCAAAATTTAGTTCTAAAATAGGAAAAAAGTTTTTCAGTCCTTAATATTTAATACCTTGCCTTTTATTTTACTAATGTTTTCATGGTTTCCTTTATGTTAAGCGATGCCATACTTTGCTTTCCAGTTAACTGAGCGTTTTATCAATAAACTCGTGTTTAACTTAAAATAGCAATGAAAAATCATTTGATAAAAAGTGTTTTCAAAAATTTTTTGGTTTCTAATAGTTTAATTAATTGTTTGAATAAGTTTTACACAATTATTAATTAGGTTGTAAAAGGCGTGATCCTCATCGAAGTGAGATCATAACCATTTTGTTAGAATAGTGTAAAATAACTTAGTGCTATTGAATTACTTTTGGTTGATTTTTAAGTTTATCAATAATAGTTTAATAGCCTTATAAAAAAGGATGAACTGGTAATTAGCATTTTCCCTACTAATGATATTATATTTTTTAAAAAAATTTAAATATCTAACAAAATTACCCAACTTTACAAGGAATGAATTTACAAAGCGTAGTCGTTACGCAACATATACATAAGAATTAAATAGTATTATCGAAAAAAAGTTTTGTACTACCATAAAAAAAAATCGTAAAAAAAAAAAAATTCTGCTGCGAGCGAGATTTGAACCCCAGAATGCTCAAAGCAAAATTACACAATGCGGTACTTAGCTACCTTGACTACCAACGCACTCTTTTCTTTAGCACTTACAGTGACACATGTTTATCGTGAAGCTCCAGGGTTTAAGCTTAAGTATTAGTTTATTTTTTCTTTATATTGATAATTGTGTTAAAGTTTGGCCTACAAGTAGAATTATTTTTCTAAATATTTTCACAATTACTTATTCTTATTAGAAAAGTTACATGTGTTGAAGAATGACATTTGAATTACAGAAAAAGTCATTCTCTATTGAATAAACTTAAAAATCAAAGTGAAGCGTGTGTGTATTATTCTGATATTTTTAATGTGCTAAATTTTTATAAATCTATAAAAACATAAATTATTCAAGTTGTAAAAATGATTATTTTATAGATATCAAGTTTCAAGAAGTTACATTAAATATCGGGGCTTACGTTTTTATTACTTAATTTCTTATTTTATACGAGGAAAACTCTGTATTTAGCTGTACAAGTATTTAATACACATTTAATGAGTAATATATGACCGGACATATAATAACTGTCCAACATTTAAAACTGCTTTTGAGGGAACATCACATCAGGAATAGATATAGGTATACGCATGCATGCGAGAGCTGCGAGGTGCGAGAGCCGGGAGCCGAGAGCCGAGGCAGCTAGAATACAAAACATATATAGCTATACCCGTGTATACGCACATATTCCTTCCTCCTCTACTATTCCGCTGCTGAAACGTGCGTATAGTTCGGCTGATTTGCCGCGATGGGGCGCTCAAAACAGTGGAAAAAAGCGACACACTTTCTACCATAGGCGCTGGCAATCTCCCTTCTAATCTCTGTTAATATAGTGGCCAGTTAGCATCCCGGGTCATCGGGTGATTGGAGTTATCGGACCTTAATGTGTACTTTTACATATATAGTTCAATCTGAATTGGTTGTTGGAAACGTTGGAAATGTTTTTTACTGTATTACCGACATTACCGTATGAATCCGAAAATTAATGTATTTAACTAACTCTGCTTAGGCAGAAGCTGTTAGATATGCCTTACTGACGAGCCCACCAACAGCTTCTAGTGAGAGCAATGATACGTTATTATAGCATCAGCAAAATAACCGGATGACACTTTTTAATATTGCAGTTTAAGCGATTTCCAACCTTTAATCCGTTGAAACTAATGCTTTTCATGCATCGAGAACCGAGATATGGGGCGATGAAAAAAAAATTTTTTTTTGCTTGTTAACCGAACTATGGTTAACAGAAAAGTTACACCTAACGTATATCACACAATTTTCGCCAGCCAAAACGTACTGGCTGATTCATAACACGGAGTTATAAAAAAAAAAAAATTGGGTTATTTGAAAAATTTTTTTTAAAATTAATTTCGTGTTTTAAGTCAGCTGGTACGTTTCGGCTGGTGAAAATTGTGTAATACATGTTAATATTACAATTTTCAATTTTCGCGTGTCTTTGGCAATGCCCCTTCACTGCTGTGCTGTCTGCTAGACGGAACATTTTCCCTAGATCGTATAGCTATATATACGATCTAGGGAAAAAGTTCCGATATTGAATCCGCCTAACCCAACCAACGCTGCTTGCACAGTGGACTTGCGGATCAACGTTACTATTGTGAATGGGATAATTGGATACTTAGTACATGGACATCTAAGAAAAATAGACTGCAAGACATTGCTTTTCAGATTTAGACAGTATGAAACATTTCAGATGTTTCCTACATCTGATTCAAAGTGAGGTAAATACTGTCATTAGGGTCCCATTACAGTACTCCATTTCAGTGACACTTTAGAAGGAAGATATACGTATAAAGGATATACTGCTTATTGATAAACCCAAACTAGTGAAATATTGGTATCTGGGCCTACCGCCTACGGCCCATACGGGGTTTACTTCACTAGTTTGGGTTTATCTATAAGCAGTCTATCCTTTGTACGTCTATGTTCCTTCTAATGTGTCACTAAAATGGAGTACTGTAATGGGACCCTAATGACAGTATATAGCTTACTTTGAATCAGATGTAGGAAACATCTGAAATGTTTCATACTGTCTGAATCTGAACAGCAATGTTTTTTACATGCCTGCCTTGTGTACGGTGCTGAAGCACAAGTAGAAGGAGACACATAACATCTGTGGTGAGTATCTGTCTCTCGCACATTCCCACTTTTGGCAATGTGCAACAGAGACAGATATTCACGTTCGATGTTGTGTCTCCTTCCACGTGTGCTTCAGCCCCGTACATAAGAACGAGCAGTCTATTTTTTTTATATGCCTGTGATTTAGTATGGATGTTAAGAAGCAGGTCATTCTTCTTCATAGCCATAACACTAAACGTTGTCTCAAAAGACTTACGAAATCAGTTTTGTAATTGTATCAATATAATGGCCAATAATCTTACAGAGTTGGAAGTTAACATCCTTAAGTGTTTGCATAATATAAGTTGCTGCTTGATATGTTCGTTACGATTCTGTGAAGCAAATTTTATGGACCCGAACTTTTTTTTCAAATCTTTTCTATCAAAGGTTAGAATGCCGCATAAATTTTCAACCTTGTGTATTAATTTTAATATACAATTAGAATGATCACTACTTCATAGATGGATGTAGAGTAAAGAAAACTACCATGTTTACATACGTGTATCTTTGACAAAACGGAATCAATTAATCATACTGGTTTATAATCATACTTAAAATCTAAATGCATTGGCAATAGTTAAAAATTTGATAATAACAAATATTGCATTTGATTTCTACTGGCTGAGGGTTACTATCTGGCCGTCTGATCTTGATATAATTTTATCATGGTTTGAAGTAAGATGGATACCATAATAATAGATTGTAATTTTTAAGAATCAGCTTGTGCTTAAGTATTTTACGCAATTCTCTCGCAGTTGAGTATAAAGTGCAGGTGTCCGATTCTCAAAACTTTTGATGTGCTATGAGAGAAAGTTATATCAGCATTCCTTATAAGCCTTGAGGTGAGAAAATATTTACAAATTGTAAAATAAATTAATTAATTTTTGAAGGCAATGCTGTGTAGCTGAGCCTGTGTATTTGTATATCTATATACACATGCATGTTAACATGCTTTTGGTAATTGGTAATTCTAGTGACGTAACCCATAAGCATGGTGTAAAAAATACATAAGGTGGGCTCTTCAGCCACCGAAATAATCAGCCAATTCGGAGGCTTGGAACAAGCGACCTTCCATATTGGATTTTCCACCAATGAGCGTAGAGAGCGCGTTGTTTAACTGCTGCTACACATAAACAAGAGTAGAGGGTAAAAAATTTCCTTGATAAATAATATGTTGAAAATTTGTTAGGTGCACTGTTTATATGTATAAATATAATTCTATATTATCATCTAATTATTTGTAAAATACACAAACAATCCAGTTTATTAAGTATTTCAATAAACAAATTTTACAAATTTTTTTTTACTTTATATGAGAATTTAACATCAGAAGTCAGTTCTTTTGTTCATCTCTGGCAATCTAATTTACGTTATCATTCGTACGAAGCTCTTAATTTAACAATACTTTTCGAGGTGAGTTGTATTTATTTTCAGCATTAAACTGTAAGTATTTAACCAACGCGCTCTCAACGCTCATTGGTGGAAAATCCAACATGGAAGGTCTCTTGTTCCAAGCCTCCCGATTGGTTGATCGGTTTAGTGGCTGAAAAGCCCACCTTACGTAGTGATAAATAGTACAAAAATTGTAATAACATTATGGTCATAAGCAAGGTGTAATACATACAGAAGGTGGGCTCTTCAGACACCGAACCGATCAGCCAATCAGGAGGCTTGAAACTAGTGGCCTTCCATGTTGGATTTTCCACCAATGAGCGTTGAGAGCGCGTTGATTAACTACTTACACTTTAATGCTGAAAATAAATACAACTCACCTCGAAAAGTAGTGTTAAATTAAGAGCTTTGTACGTACAATAACGTAAATTAGATTGCCAGAGATGAACAAAAAAACTGACTTCTGATGTAAAATTCTCATATAAAGTAAAAAAAAATTTGTAAAATTTGTTTATTGAAATACTTAATAAACTGGATTGTTTGTGTATTTTACAAATAATTAGATGATAATATAGAATTATATTTATACATATAAACAGTGCACCTAACAAATTTTAAACATATTATTTATCGAGGAAATTTTTCACCCTCTACTCTTGTTTATGTGTAGCAGTAGTTAAACAACGCACTCTCTACGCTCATTGGTGGAAAATCCAACATGGAAGGTCGCTTGTTCCAAGCCTCCGAATTGGCTGATTATTTCGGTGGCTGAAGAGCCCACCTTACGTATTTTTTACACCAAGCCCATAAGGTATTTTCATTTCTGACGTCATGCAAAGTGATGAGGGCTGGGGGACAAAGTTTAAATTTACACAATAAGTTTAATCGTAACTATAAAATTTATTGAGATATTCCAGTTACTCGTTTTGATTACAAAAACTTTTCCTTTCTTCGAGCTATCGAATGGGTATTAGACATACGGCATTTTTTCTTTATAAATAAATGAAATCGATAAATAAAGTTGTTACGGGCAAAAAGTATAGCCAGAAAACATTTTTTCAAACCCTTTATAAGCATCTGATCGCACCTGTTTTGCAATATAGCAACAATCGATATTTGATTATGAATCAAAAAATTTTACTGCATGACATAACATCACGTAAATAGCCCCCAAAACTCAGCTCAAGTAAAAAGTGTGGATTGTTTGGTTAGAGGGCAAGTTACTTCTATACCTATTATATATATGGTCTCAGCTCGCGTCAATCGCATCGGCTGCTCTCCGAGACTGTAAGTATATATAGGTATATAAGTAACTCGCACTCTCACCAATCAATCCACACTTTTTAGTTGAGCTGAGTTTTGGGCTATTTACGTGACATTTCATGCAGTAAAATTTGTTAACTAATAAGCAAATATTGATTGTTGCTGTATTGCAAAAAAGGTGCAATCAGATGCTCGTAAAGGGTCTAAAAAAATGTTTTCCGGCTTTACTTTTTACACACGACAACTTTACCCACCTGAAAAAGAAAGACGGAATTCCATGTGTGATTACTTCTGTAATACTTTCAGGAAAGCCATGTGGCATTACATATGGTTTTACGTATGGCATTACATTAGAGGTTTTAGCTTGGTAATGCCATATGAAATTCTATTTGAAAAAACACATAGAATTACAAATTGGAAGAAGGAAAAAAATTTTGTCATCTAGAAATAACTGCAGAATACTGTAATGCGTCATTTACTGTCAACATTTAGTGTTACCATCTGGATGATAACTTGAAAACAATAGAATTCAAGTTACATTTCAGGAATTAAAAAAAAAAAAAATAAAAAATAAAATTTTTTCTTATAGAAGTAAAATTAGCTGAACCCCCTTGTTTTGGAGTTATCATCCCGATGGTAAGACAAGTAGTTCACTGCAAATAACTTATTGTGGTATTTTGCAGTTATTTCTAGATGATGGAATTTTTTTTTTCTAATTAGTAATTCCATGTGTTTTTCCATATGGAATTACATATGGCATTACCAAGCTAAAATCCTTTATGTAATGCCATATGTAAAACCATGTGTAATGCCATATGGCTTTCCTGAAAGTTCTACAGAAGTAATTCTACATAGAATTCAGACATTTTTTTTCAGGTGGGTATCTATTGATTTCACGTATTTATAAGGAAAAAACGTCGTATATCTGATACCCATTCGATAGTTCGTGAAAAGGAGAAGTTTTTGTGATCAAATTAAGTAACTGGAATATCTCAATAAATTTTATAGTCGCGATTAAACTTACTGTGTGTATTTAAACTCTATCCCCCAGCCCTCGCCATTTTGCATGATGACGTCAGAAGTGAAAATATCTTATGGTGATGGGTTAATTTCTTTCCAATGCTACCGAGTAAGCGAAGTTTGCACCGGAGCTATACGCTATGTATTTGAAAATACAAATAATATGAGGCCTAGCTACACCATATTGCGTTCGAAAATTAATTTTTTTATTTTGCAATATGTAAATATATATTTACCTCAAGACTTGCAGAGAATGCTAATGTAACGTTTCTCTCTTACTTTAAACATTTTCCACGTCAAAATTCATGCGACTAGATGGTTAACCGTAACCTTCCTGCTTTTAGGATCAATATCAATTCTATAAAATTGTGTACTAGCGCACAAGTGTAGTGTGTGTATAACTGAATAGAGTGTTATGTTTATAATAATTATTCTTTCTCAAGCAGAAATTTTTTTGTGAGTTTGTAACGAAAACATATTTTATAAAATACTAATAAATAATCAGTTTCATCAAGTCCAAATTTGAGACTGTCATAAAGTTTAATGAGTGTGATTATTTCTGATTTCTTATTATTTTGTTTTCGTCATAAATATCATAAAAACATTGATAAAAGTAGTACCTAGAAGAAACTTTTGTGACTAATTATCAGACTCTAATTGACTAGGAGCACATCTCAGGTGGTGCTGCCAATATCGGACCTCAGTACCAATTTTGCCAGCATAAAAGCATTGAATCTTATGGGAACGGTGCTATTTTAATTGATTACAATTATATTTTCATGTAGTAATTTATGGAATCGATACTTCTTGTACTACATTGGTATACTTTATCGAATTCAAATTATTTTGGAGTGATTACTACATTCTCTTCGTTACATAGTCGATATTAGTTATATAATAGCCAGGCAAGGTTAGTCAGCTCATCAGACGTGCCATACATACAGGTGTTATCAATACGTGCTGTGTACTTAAAGAGCCCCGTGATTCTTGTTTTCTTGTTCTTCTGCCGATTTATTTTATCTTAAATAATTTTTTTCCAATTAACTATTCCAATGTCGTGTAAGAAGTACCAGTTCCATAAAAAATCACATGAAAATAAGATTGTAGTTGATAAAAATAAAACCGTTCCCATAAGATCTAATGCTTTTTTGCTGGAAAAATTGGTACTGAGCTCCGGCATTGGCGATGCTACCTGAAATATGCTCGTAGTCAATACTGAGTGACAGTGTTGGCAAAGAGAATCTTCGCATACCCCCATCGCTATCGGAACTTTCCGTTGGAAAAGTTCCGAAGCCTATCAGAGTAGAGCTACAGCAGGAGTGTAGGGGGGGACTTATTTCTCCTGTGAATAATAACGCAAGCGCCTATCTCTACACAACCCAGGGCACTTTACTGGTCGCTTTATTTATTTATGATTAATAAAATAATAAGGCAAGCGCCTATCCCCACACAATCTGGGGCGCTTACTGGCAGCTTTAATTACGTATGATTAAGAAAATAATAACGCAAGCGCCTATCCCCACATAATCCAGGGCGGTTACTAGCTGCTTTAATTATTTATAATTAATAAAATACTAACGCAAGCGTCTATCCCCACAAGACCCAGGGCACTTGCCGTTTGCTTTATTTATTTATGATTAAAAAAATAATAACGTAAGCGCCTATCCCCACACAACCCGGCGCGTTTACTAGTCGCTTTATTTATTTATAAAATGACATGCGCCAGCCCTTATAGTGTCGATTGAGTTATTCCAGAGGGAAGTCAGTGGCATTAAATCCACACAGTCTTAGATATCTTTGAATATCTAAAAAAAGTAAGCNGCTTGCGTTATTATTTTATTTATTATAAATAATAATAATCAAAGCAACGAGTAAGCGCTCAAGGTTATGTGGAGATAAGCGCTTGCATTATTATTTTATTAATCATACATAATCTAAGCAGCCAGTAAGCGCCCCAGGTTGTGTGGGGTTAGGCGCTTGCGTTATTATATTTGTTTTATTAATAATTTAAGCAGTTAGTAAGGGCCCTGGGTTGTGTGGGGATAGGCGCTTGCGTTATTATTTACAGGAGAAAAAAGTCTTCCCCTACACTCCTGCTGTAGCTCTACTCTGATTCGCTTCAGAACTTGAGCGGTACTTCGACGGGACTTGGGCGGCACTTGTGTGCCGGGACTCATACGGTAATTCGACGGCACTTGAGCAGCACTTGAGCGGTACCTCAATGGGACTTGGGCAGCACTTGTGTCGTGGTACTAAGGCGGTACTTGGGCAGTACTTAAGCAGTACTGAAATAATTACTCTTCAGTGGCAATTTGGTGGCATAGAAGCGGCGGTACCTCGGCAGTTCTTGATCGGCACTTCAGCGGTACTTCGACAGGACTTGGGGGGCACTTGCGTCGTGGTACTAAAGTTGAATGGAGGCGGTAATTAGGTGACATTTAAACGGTACTGTTTTCCATGGAATAATGGCACTTTAGTGGCACTTGGGTGGCACAGAAGCGACGGTACCTCAGTGATACTTGATTGGCACTGAAGCAGTATTGGAAATCCACTTACTTGATTAACAAACGTCAAAAAATTCTTCTGGTAAATTTGCGTACGTATTTCTTTATCAAAATCCGTAAATATTAAGCTTTGATTATTTAAGGCGTTTGAAAATTATTCGGACAAATAGGTGTTTTAGTTATCACTGATTATACACGCATACAATTTCAAATATCTTGACGTATTATTGTGCTAACGCAGACGTGGCTGTCAATGACGGACAACAGTTCTTTCTGAAAATGAACGAGAGATAAATTAACTCAATCATAAGAAAACAAAGTTTACCGAAAAAATTACAGTATAATATACTTTTGAATGGCACAAGACTTGAATTAGATCGGACGTTTTGGATAGAAAGGAAGGACTTTGAAATAGGGGGTCGAAGGTTAGAACAACGCCACCTGAAATGAGATGAAGAAATACCATCCTGTAAAAGAAGTTAAAGAAAATAATGTAATGCAGGAAAATATTAAAAACAGGTGTGCGAAACTACTACTCTTAAAAAACGAGTAAAATTAAAAATTTTAAGTTTTACTGTCTTCTACCGTAAATGCATGTTACTAGACAGTAATAACGAAATTGAATTACAAGTACAGTAATGTACGAAAAGCTTTACTTCAATAAGAAAAAAATATTCTATCACTAAATAATCACACGTAATGATTAAAAGGCTAAAAAGACTAAATACCACGTAAAAACTTACTTAAACATAATGTCAGGGGTGAATGAAGACCGGTATAATGTGTTCAATAGACTATATCTGTAAACTGCTTTTCTGTTTTTATAGTAATTCCTAGATGTCAGCGTATAAAAAAAAATCAGACAGTTGCTCCGAATGATCGCACGACGAAAAAAAGTGAAACAACAGAGACACTTATAATTTGACACCTAAAATACTCACTGGTGTGGTATTTGTAATCAGCAAACTCAAAACCCTAAACTAAAGTACATATATCGGCCATTGTCCTGTATCTCCAGGAGATGGCATAGATACTATCTTTCCTGGGCTCTAGGTACCCCAAAGACACTCGGTGTCGTGGTATTCGTGATCAGCTACCTTACAAACATCACGAGAAATTATCTGTATCTGGTATTGTTCTGCAACCCTAGGAGATGACGTAGATACTGTCTACCCTGGTATGGGCTATAGATGATTCAGAGACATTTGATGACGAGGTATTTGTGATTGGCGTTTCCAAAAACCCCCGAGATATTACCTATATCTGGCATCGTTTTACAACTCCAGTACATTACGTAGATACTGTCCACTCTGAGCTCCAGGTACCTCGGAGACACTTGGTGGCGTGGTATTCGTAATTAGCTACTCCAAAAATCCACGAGAAAGTACCTATGTCGGGTATTGTCCTGCAACTCCAGGTGATGGCGTAGATACTATCTACATGGCCTCTAGGTGATCTAAAGACACTCGCTAACGTGGTATTATATATGTGATTAGCGACCTTATAAACTTTTGAGCAACGACAATCGCCTCATTTGCAACATTATTCATCGATTGGTATTGTCATTGCATTTTGCTTTAAGATGAACTTTAAAACTAATAAATATAAATTACTGCACCCTACAAGACGGTACAGCCATATTAGAAAGCATGATGAAATGCGGTGTAGGTGTATGGCTTACCCTATTCATACCGATTATTTGGTTATGGTATGACTGCAGCTAGACTGTCATCATGACTCGATGTTTGGGGTTTTTTAAAATTAATTCCTTGCAAAAGCCTATTCATTCTAATGGTTATGATGAAGTGTATTCCGCGTTAAAACTCAACGAAAAGCACGAAAAAGATGACGAATTTAATATTTAGACACTATTCGTGAAAATTATTTTTTTATTTTTTTAACTAGGATCCTCACATTATTTTTATTAATTTCATTGAAAAAAGCATCCTCAAATTACTCTAAAGCGACATTTCTGCTATATACTGCTTACGCAACTTACAATAGGCTGTCCGTACTGAACTGCATCTTATTGGATTACCTACCCAATGTGGAGGTACAACGAAAGATAATATTATTTTTATCATATCTTAATGAAAACGTTCCCCTTGCTCTTCGCTGTAATACCCCAGATTTTGCGGAAAGTCATTATTTAAATAATATGGATGATTTCAATCCATAATAAATTTTTACTTCTTTTATTAAAACAATCGGAAACAGGTATTCATTCAGATCACTTCACAGATTGACTTCCCGCAAAATCTGGGGTGTTACAGCGAAGAGCAAGGGGAACGTTTTCATTAAGATATGATAAAAATAATATTATCTTTCGTTGTACCTCACTCCTTAGCGTAGTCTAATATTATTGATACTCTCGAACTGAACCAGAGTTGCCACAACCAACACGTTATGCCTTTCGGGTATAAGGTATTCGGGAGTACTGGAACGCTAAGAAACGTAAACGTAACCCACTTAATAGATCATTCAAGGATAAAAGAGTTTAAAAAAGCAGATCCTCATAGAGCTTTTTTTTCTATAGGTGTAAAGCTGTGGAGAAAAGTAAATTATATTGGCTAATTGAAATATACATAAAATTTTTTTATTTTTTCGTATAAAATCTTACTAATAATAAGGGTTTTAGGGTTCCGGAAAGTCTTACTAATGAATAGGGTTTTGAGGTTGTAGAATTATGGAGTTACATGATTAAGGAATCATGGGGAAAAGGGATCCAGCAACACTAAAAACATACAGTATACGTAATTTTTCTCCGACCAAAGCAAAAATTTGTTCACACTTACATATAGAAGCTTATACTAGCAGGTTTATTGGGATTATGGATAAATACAGACCAGATGGAACTAATATTTACACCTCAGATCTGAATGTATCGACTCCAAAAGCGTATAGTGAACCTACTTTTCTCCTCTGACCAGAGCAAACATTTTTCAACGTTTTTTGTAGCCTATACTGCAAGTTTTTGATGTTATGGATGAATGAAGATCAAATGAAGCTATTTAGATCTTGGATTCGAATTTAGCAACCGCAAAAACGAATAGTGCATATTATAAGACCCCCAGGTCAGAGACTTTTTTTGTGGTTCTGTGAAATAATATTTAATGATTTCAGTGGATTTTTAGTTGTTATTAGAGGTTAGAAAAAAATGTCGACATCTACGGGTTAAACGGACTATGGATTCGGGTTCAGTGTTAAAAAATATGAAGGAATATGGTTATAACATTAATGGCGCAGAAAAAAAATTTTAGCTACTTAATTTTTAAACGACAAAACGTGATTGTTAGAGCATAATGCATTAATAATTATTACATAATTAATGACTAAAACCCATAATTTTAAATTTTCTCAATTTCACTACTGACACTAGTAAAAATACAATATTGTCATTCCAGTATCCCATGTTATACTTTTGGTCATCGACGAGCATTCGAAACATTACAATTAGTGAAAGAGAGGGACATATACTGATATTCGCTGTGTGCAAGTGTATTAGCACCATGTGATGGTGAAGCGGTGCGTAATTTCAGGACTTTAGAGAATCCATACATTATGAATAGCAAATATCACAAGTTTACAGATTTATCACGACAGCAAACGTGAGAGCAACAATAATTTTAACAATTGTGAATATCCTAGTTGTCTGTTATGTACAACATTAAAGCAAAAAGTTACACTGACATCTGAATCATTAAAACAAAAACGCCACTAAAGCCAGTAACATAACCTTGAATTGTAGTATCGAAGCAGAACAGACTCATCTCGGCTGTAAAGTTACGCGGGTATGACGTAAGTGACAGTAAGTGACATCTCCACTAGCTTTATTTTATTAGTTACCATTCGTACAATTTAAGATTATATTCAATATCTTTTCAATAAAAAAGCTGTGAACAATGAGTTTATTATGATAATAATTATATTTACCTTCTGTCATTCGAAATATTAGAGAACTCAATAAACTGCAATCAATAATGTTATGAGTCCTCAGGAATCCTGAAATTTTGCTCATTTCTCTCACCATGGGCTCTTAGATCGACTTTTTTTACCCCCTCCAAGGACTTGCACACAGCAAATACACTATCACTCTCTATTATCGAAACAAGATATTCACGCATTTCCTTTGCAAGAAGGCCACACTTAAGCTTTTTACATTTGTTGCGTGTACATATGAAAAAAGTAAGTATAGTAGTTGTTCATTTTTAAAAAAATTCCAATTCTCTTGAAATGTTTGACAACAACGGCTGCAGGTATCACGTAAAATGTTTCACTCCCATTACACAAATAATATAAGCATATGTTGTTTGTTTATGATTACTCCCTCCTGACAAATCTTACCTGAGATCTCATCTCAGATCTCAGGTGAGATTTTGGAAAGAAAAATAAATAAAAAATTTTGTGCAACAATTATAATTTATACATCAATAGAATGATAAGCTAAAATATCAACAGTTATGGGAAAAAAAAAAAATTCGGCTTATATCAGTCACGAACTCGAGCCTCCAGTTTATCAGGCAAGCATCTTACCGCTTGGCCAGAGAGGATGAGATACCAGTACGACAATTTCCGTCTATATAAAGTGTAAGTACCATGTATTATTGTTTTTCTTATTTACAACTGAATCTTACAATTATTAATAGATGTAATTTTTCCCAATCTTAATTCTGATGGTTAACCAACTAGATAATATTCAGGAATATTATTTTCTTTACAAACAATATTTTTCTCTCTTAAAGTTACTCTTGAGGGGGCTTTAAATCCAAGTAAGGCATACGTTTTTAATAATTATTGTAAATGTTTCTTTAAATGTAATTATTAAGAAAAACTACAATATAAAACAGGGGGACTTGATGTGTTGTGAATAAATTATTTTTAAAAAATCCAAATTGCTTGCGTGTATATTATCTTATTTT
>NW_019379516.1:918120-954804 GCF_000648655.2 Copidosoma floridanum | reverse complement strand
CTGCATCAAAATATTCCGAAGGTAACTATGGCTAAAATTTGTAAAACGTTACTATAAATTAATACGTTCAAAATTAATTGTCAACGTAATTTTTGTAACCATCAATTCATTGTAATAAATATTTTACTGTGGTCGCCGTAAAGAAAAAAAAATAAAAAAAAAAAAAAGAAAGGAAAAAAAATTACCGCACCTGCGATTCGAAGATATGACCAGCCAAAACATAAACTATGTAGCCCACTCGGCTACCGCGCTTTACGGCGGAGGAGGTATAGATGTTACATATAAGCTGTGAAGCAGACTTGGGTTAACTATATATATACCACAGGGAGAGGGAAAGTAGGAGTAGGGGAACTGGGGTAGAGACTCTTTCGAGCTGTACTATACTTGCGCCAGCCCATAGCTTGCGAGCCTCTAGAGTGCTGAACTCTACTTTGAGGGGAATACCGTCCCGTCTGTCATCACTGGTTCTAATCAACCAAGAAACAAAAAGGGTTTTTCGGCCGCAGGTACGAAGCACGGGGTTAGTTGATAGTGCTATCTCTGGGGCCGTTTTTCTTCTCCTGTCTTTTCAGAGAGATAAAGGGGACTATGCAGTGTTCGATTAGTACTTCGAACTTGGGTGTTCAGCCATTTTGGAGCGTACATACGGTGATTTCCTGTTCTTTTTAGTTTCTTGGTTGCCATGCTAACCCGAGATAGCAACGCGATGTTTTGTATAACTTTTTCTACAGAGCTCTTTCAGCTATTAAAGGGTTAAGACGTGTCTCTTATTATAAAAATATTTTCCGTCTGAATAAACTGAACGTTTATTTATAAAGCTTGTTTTGATTTTGAAATCATTGGTGTAAGCTACATTTTGACACATGAGGGATACACATGAGACAGTTTTTGTAGAGACGAATTCTCATGCATAAATTACTTAATATGGAAGGTGCGCATGCCGCAATTTTAGCGCAGAACTTTTGTGGGACTCATGTGTCGCGTTTCTTGCTGAAGTATTGACTCAAGATATGAAGAATTTGCATGCCGAAGTTTTGAAGATTAATTATATATAAAATGGAAAGGTGTATGCGTATCACATTATGTACTGAACTCACAATAGATTCGTTAGAGTTGTGCTGCAGTTTTTGCTGATGCATAGATAACAATAAGATGAGTATTTAAATACGTCATCTGGAGCTCAGATTATTTTTAAGAGTATGTCGACGCGAGCGCCAACACTCAACCCGTTTTTCCAAATACACGTATACACAGTCTTTTTCGTACGGAAGCGCCTATCCGCCACCCCCCTTGCGCGGCTCATGCACACAAAGTCGAGAGCTCATGCGGTGCGATTGCGTGCAGCGCATGAATTAAAAAAATTTTTAACAGGTAATTAGGAGCATTTAAACGGCTTGATAATTGAAAAATGCTATTTCTTTGGTTAATACTTGAGTTAATCAATCTATTGCTTAGCTTATAGCCAGCGAGTTTAACAAAAAACTTTTTTTGTGCTAATAGTTAGGTCATGTTGATTTAGCAAAATGCCGTCGAAGAGAACAATCTTTATGAAACATGGCATTACACGTTTTTCCTTAAAAACAGAAAACGACAAAATTTGAAAAACTACTATAGTTGACAACTTCGAAGACAGTGGGTGATTGATTTATTGGGAAATGAAATAAAAATGTATCTTTGACAGTGATAACAGTTACATACATCTAAAACCAACTCTTTAGGAGTGCGAGTTCACGTTAGGAGTACGAGACTAAGATACAGTATTTCTTTTTCAGAAGGCAAGAAAACTGCTTTGTATGAAGAAATGGTGTTAAAAATCTAATATAAATTCAAGAGCAGTAACAGTGCCAAAAAGTTAATAGTTTTTCTTTATTTAAATTGTAAGATCTAATTCAAGTCTGGCATACAGTAGTTTGATATGTATAACCTAATATTTTAAATCATATAAATGACAAAACTATATAAATAACAAAAACAAATTTTCAGTTGAGTGAGAACAAAATTGAAAACGAAATTCAGCTGGCTAAAGCTACGACAGCAAAAGTTAAAAAGCTATTTGACAAGAGGGTTGTACATGTTGCGTGGGGATAGAAGTACACTAAAGATGGTTCGTATCAATGGCTTAGATCTAAAATTGCACGAGAAATTAAACTAGTCTTGGATCGAAATGAAAATTACCCAATCAAAGTTTTAAAAAAATTGATGTTGACAAATTATATTAATCCTAACAGCGACCTGTACTTCAAGTCATCAGGTGTGAGTGACCCTAAACAAAGTAAGAGATTCCAGCAAGAAGGTAACCTTTTACCTGCTGATAACCAACGGTATAATTGATGAACAGGAGCCGTCTGTTAAGGAAATGGGCACAATTTATCTTTTATTTGCAAATAACGACTCAATCGAAAAAATCGAAACTATGACTTTAAACAATCAAAAAACCAAGCGTTTGATCGCAACGGTAGCAATGAGCAAGCCCAGGATAGTCCATCTAGTGTTGCAGTCCTTCCAGAGGAATCCATAAATTACAATAAATCATTGATTGACGATAGCAACAGGCAAGCACTTAATAGTATATCGATGGATGCAGGTTTTATTCCAGAAGAATCCAATAAATTTCCGATTAACGTTAGTGATATGCAATTACTTGATAGTTCATCAAATGCTGCAACCCTCATGCCAGATGATTCCAACAAATGATTAGTTAATAAAACACATAGTATTGTCAAAAAAAAGAAGATAAGAAATTTAATGTAAGAAATTGTGAAGAAGCTGAAAACAACTTTTCTTCTGCATCAAAATATTCCAGTTCCCATGTTATTACTTATCAAACTCAGAAAGAAAAATCACCCATGAAAAAACCATTGAGTAATTCTAGAAAAAATAAGAGCGTGTTTAAGTTAAAGATGCCACAAGATCCTCGAAAAAAAGCTGATTAAGTTAAGATTAACTATTGATTTAGGTAATGAAACAGACTTAAGTCTGTCCTCAGAGATTTTGGGAGAAGGTGTTCAAGGTTTTGTATTTAAAGGAAAATATAATGGTCCAAGTTTAGCAATCAAGGTCATGCAAAATAGCAGACAAGATGATTCAATAATCAAAGAAATTAAATTACTTGATGGAATGAAACACCCAAATATCATTCAGCTCATAGTTGTTTCACTAACACCCACACGAATTTTCATTGGGACTGAATACTTTGAATCGAGTACGCTTTTTGATATAATTTTTAAAAGAAACTTGAAAAAATAAAATTGAGATGAACATTTCTAACAAGATGAAAATTGGTTTACAAGTTTGCACAGCTCTGTCATATTTGTATTTGAAAAAATCAACAGTCATACATTGAGAGACGAAATCGACCAACATTTTAATCGATACGTTACGTAATGTGACTTTGGTCTCAGCAGATGTGAGTCGTTAGATGACAGCATGATCGCAAAGTATGGTGTAATGTGTGGTACACTGATGTACATTTGCGTTTTAGTGGAAATGTTTAATAAAAAAGAAGCATGATATAAAAAAAACTATTTTGATGTGTACACTTATGTACAAAGACACATGAGGAAAAAACAGATTCCAGCGATGGAGCTTGTCTCCGTTCAATGATCGATTTACAGCCTTTGTTTAAAACAAAAATTTAATTTATGTTACAATAATTTTAAAAATCTCATCTTTTTCTAGGTTTTGTTCATTTCTCAGTTTTCATTTAATTATACATCAATGAGTAATATTTCTTAGTTTGAGATGTGAGAATTCATACGTGTATATTTCAAAAAGTTTACTGTATTACATAGCCTACATCTAACTTTACTTTGATGGTGAAGCTCTCATTAACTAATTACTACGTCTTAAAATATTACTGATTATTATCTGTTTCACAATTTATGAAATAGTTTTTTGAAGACTAGTCTAGCCAGTTAGGTTAAAAAACATTAAAAAAGTTTGTTAGTTTATAAGCATCTACAAGTATGTCAAATTTTTTTTTTAACAATAAGGTAATATTTCCTTAATCACACTGTGATCCAAAAAAAGTGCTTATTAAGAATGAGGAATCAACCATTTAAAGTTCAATAAGTATTAACGATAAATTTGTAAAGTTAAGTACCATCAATAAATATCAATTTTATGAATTATTTCTTTTACTCTTATTTATTAAAACGTAATACATTATTCATCTACATATTCTTGCATAAGTATCAACAAACATATTTCTACTTTGGACAATATTACTTTGTCTCTTCAACATCAAGCATTCATTTTTAACTTGGCGTATAGTCAAAGCATTGACGCGTAAATTATCTAAAAAATGTAAGCCGTATAGCGTTTGGTTTTCAATTTTCCTTGTATTATTCCCAAACTTTCGTACGTTTAAACATATGCTCCATATTTTGCAGGAACCGAGATATGGATCGATAAAAAACACGATTTTTTTTTCACTTGTAAATCAAACAAAACGAAGGTTTGTTAAAAGTTTATGTACCATTTGTGTCAAAATTTTTTTGTCACACGAAATATCCAGGCGGCTTTTAAGTAGTGAAGTGAAAAAAAAAAATTTTACCACTTGCAAACCGCTTGAAATTTAAAGGAATTATTATTAACCGTCTTCTTATTACGCAAAAAAATTGCCTTACGTTTTTATTAGTTCGCCTTTTTTAAATTAATTGCTGAAGCCTTCGAAAAATGACATTTTCGTAGTCTTGTGAACAAAATCCTGCAAAATATGTTAAACATTGCTTAAAACGTCTGACAACGTGGTTATAGGTAGCTTTCTGGGGTCTTGATAAGTAACCCATATCGATGCCATACGTTTTCAATAAAATGCCACCTCAAACCTCCCTCCCCCGTACTGTCTTATTTCGGTAGCCGAAGGAAAGTTTCCATGACGTTAATAATCACTGTAAGGAGTACAATTGTTGTAATAATTGTAACATAATTGTAGTATTATTAAATACGTAGGGCATCGATAAGGGTTAGTTATGAAGACCCCAGAAAGCTATAACCACGTTGCCAGACGTTTTAAATGATATTTTATATACGTTTATGGCTCTAATGCTTGTAGGTAAACTAGAAATTTCATATGACCTGTAGGTATACAAGAGAATGTTGATAACACAAGCATATATCACCTAATGATCCAGGACGCTTACTGGCCATTCTAACAAATAATTAAATCTTCAATAATAACCCCAGCGACTATCACCCGATGACCTGAGGTGCTTACTGGCCACTCTAATCAAAAATTTAATCTTAAGTGATAACGCGAGCGACTATCACCCGATCACCCAAAGTCCTGACTGGCCTCTCTAATAAATAATAAAATGTTGAACAATAACACAAGCGCCTATTACCCAACGACCTGGGATGCTTACTGGACACTATAATAAACAATTAAAATGTTAAATAATAACACAAGCGACTATCACCCGATGACCCGGAGTGCTTACTGGACACTCTAACAAAGAATTAAATCTTAAGTAATAACGCAAGCGACTATCACCTGATGACCCGGGTTGCTTACTAGCTACTCTTATAAATAATTAAAATATTAAATAATGACTCAAGTGCTTATCACCCCAATTACCCGGGGCGCTTACTAGCCACTTTGATGAATAACTCAAATGTTAAATAATAACACAAGTGCCTAGCTCCCAATGACCCGAAGCGCTTACTGCCCGCTGTTGTTATTCAACTTTTTAATTTTTTATTAGAGTGGCTAGTAAGCGCCTCAGGTCATCGGGTGATAGTCACTTATGTTATTATTCAACAGTTTATCATTTATTAGAGTGGCCAGTAAGTGCCCCGGGTCATCAGGTGATATTCACTTGCATTATTATTTAAGATTTCATTTGATGACTTGAAGGTCAGTGCCTAAGCACACGATCAGTAAGAGCTAATTTGGGAGTACGAATGAAAACTCTAAAAAATTAGGTGTTAGTTTGAGCAACGTTTCGTTGGTCTTAACGCCAACCTCATCAGACTCACTTTAACGAATAACGTAAATGTCGAACATGTATGTATTTCTATGTATAAATATAAAAAGTAAATGTACGTTTTTTGTAAATGTAGATAATGTGTCTACGTTTTTAAAAGAGATTACTTATAAAAACTTTCTATATATTATTGGATATAAGGTATCTTCTTTTAATTTATTCCGTGTTTAGTAGAGTGAATGTGTAGCATCTCTGATATTAATCTTTTTTGTCTATTTGGTTCATGGTCGAGAATTTTGGTTTGAGAAATATTTAAGTTATGGTTGAATTCTTTTATATGTGAAGTGACTACAAGTTCATCTTTCTTTGTACTTTTGTGTTCGTTCAGGCGTTTTTTCAATGCTCTCTTTGTCTCACCTACGTATGATGCAGAGCAAGGAACGCAAGTGAAATGATACATGACATTAGTTTGATCGAGCTTATCAATTTTATTCTTTCGAAGAATGATAACGCTGTTCAATTTACTTTGAATAGTAGGGTAACATTGTATATTAAGTTTTTTCAAAGTTTTTAAACAAAATTTGGAAAAAAACGGGTCGTAAGGAATAGAAATGTTTATTCTTGCACTTAGGTTGTCATTTAGTAAAAAGTTATTATCATTATTAGTATTATTTATTTGGTAAAGTCTTTTCTTGATGTATTTTTGTATAAAAAGTTCAGTATAGTCATTATCGCGTAGAATTCTTTTAGCCATGAGAATAATTTTTCTGTGGAAGGATTTATCAGGTAAAAGAATGGCTTGATCAACCAAACCCTATGCAGCATAGACTTTTAACGATCGGGGATGGTTAGAATTAAAATTAACTATTCTACTGGATGAAATTGGCTTAACGTACCAATTCATAGTTATTTTTAAGTTCTTATGAGTAATTGTAATGTCTAAGAAACTTATAGAATTGTTTTTCTCTACTTCGCAAGTGAATTTTGAGTGATTGTCTTGTTCATAAAAAATCTGTAAAAAACAGTTGTGCCTGATCTTTGTGTACACATATTAGAGTGTCATTGAAGAATCTTTTGTGTATAGACGGAACGCAATTGTGATTTTCTTTTAACATACACACAGTATGCGTACAGAACGTGGAGGCCATGTTAAGCGATAGAACTACATACATAATGGTAAATAAGAATCCATTAAATATTTTACAATTATAAGTTTACAATTTGTAACGAAACTGAACAACAGCAAATTTTTTAAATAAAATTATCATAAAAATCAATTAGTACGAACTATTACAAATTCATTTAGATGTTATGGGTTGCCAAAAATACATAAAATTTTTTTTATTTAGACTTGATATTTTATTAATTAATTCTTCTACACACACACTTGCCTTAATCCTCTATAATTCTTTTTTTAAAGTTTTTTAAAAACCTTTTTTACATTTGAATAATGACGTTAAACTTATAAAACAAATTAAAAGTCTTAAAATACCGGAAAGTTATATTTTTATTTTTTCAGATGTTATTTCTCTATTTGCCAACATTTCAAATCAGTCATAAATAGTTGAGAAAAAATAAATATGCTAATCCACAGATTATGGAAATTCCCTATCATGAAATAATAGAATGTACAAAATTTTTATTCAACAATGTTTACTTCACCTTTAATAAAACACTTTATAAACAGATTTTTAGCAGCCCAATCAGTGCTTCTGTCTCTCCACTATTTGCTGATTTAGTTTTAGAAAATTTTAGAAGGAAGCCATGCGCTTATTAAAAGAAAATCATAATTGCGTTCCGTCTATACACAAAAGAATCGTCGATGACACTCTAATATGTGTCCACAAAGATCAGGCACAACTATTTTTTACAGATTTTTTATGAACAAGACAATTACTTAAAATTCACTTGCGAAGTAGAGAAAAACAATTCTATAAGTTTCTTAGACATTTGAATTACACATAAAAACTTGAAAATAACCATGAATTGGTACGTCAAGCCAATTTCACCCAGTAGAATAGTTAATTTTAATTCTAACCATCCCCGATCGTTAAAAGTCTATGCTGCACAGGGTTTGGTTGATCAAGCCATTCTTTTACCTAATAAATCCTCTCACAGAAAAAATATTCTCATGGCTAAAAGAATTCTACGCAATAATGACTATACTGAACTTTTTATACAAAAATACATCAAGAAAAGACTTTACCAAATAAATAACACTAATAATGATAATAACCTTTTACTAAATGACAATCTAAAGTGCTAGAATAAACATTTCTATCCCTTACGACCCGTTTTTTTCCAAATTTTTTTCAAAAACTTTGGAAAAATTTAATATACAATGTTACCCTACTATTTAAAGTAAATTGGACAGCGTTATCATTCTTGGAAAGGATAAAATTGATAAGCTCGATCAAACCAATGTCGTGTATCATTTCACTTGCGATCCTTGATCTGCATCATACGTAGGTGCTAATAAGAATAAGAAAAATATCTTCTTCGGGTGCGGATCGAACACACAACCTCCTGTTTTCAAGGCAGTTGTTATACCATTTGAGCTTCTGAGAAGCCGTTCATTCATTTGCACCGTTTTAACCGGGAAGGATATTTTTCTCATTTATATTCATTTCTTGAGAAAATTTCTTAAAATAAAAGAAATTTTGGGGTTTAGTATTATGAATCTTTAGAATATTGGATTTTGAGAAAAGGGCATGTATGGTAGATTTAGAGTGCTTGTTTCAAAAGTGCCGCCATCTATGCAAATGTGCCTCTTGATATAATGTTTCTAACATTCAATTTATTTTGCAGAATTTTGTTTACAAGACTACGAAAATGTCATTTCTTGAAGGCTTATGCATCTTGCATGGAAAAAAAGAAATTTTGACACAAATCGTTTATAATCTTTTGATAAACCTTTGTTTCGTTCGGTTTACAAGTAAAAAAAAAAAAATCGTGTTTTTTATCGATACATATCTCGGTTCCTGCAAATTACGGAGCATATGATTAACAGTACTAAAGTTTGTGAGTAATGCAAGGAATATTGAAAACCAAACGCCATACGGTTTACATCTGTGTGATAATTAACGCGTCATTGCTCTGACTATTGGCACAAATTTGTAAGATAAAGCGAGGGCAAGATTACCACCAACTCAAAAACAAGTTAGACCTACAAATTAGAATAAAGGTGTCAGCAGCTGAATATGGACGGTTTGTTGACACCAAGAAGAGTCAAGACAATGGTAGCTGAAGCTATCACGTCACTAAACACCTGTTCTGTTGAGCAAGTCATCGGCATATACTGAATTCTATAATAATATATATATTTCTATATATCTAGCGCCTCATGATGCATTATTTCATGTGTGTTCTCGGTGCCGCAGAATACGAACCAAGGGGAGAGAGAAGGACCAAACACATGGAAAGAAGTTAAACGTATGTTAGGTACGGTTAAGTAAGTGTATGTATAAGAAGAGAAAGAAAGGAGAGGGATAAGCTCGCGACGCGACGGGAACAAACTGGAGGGCCAGATCGCCGCATCGGGCACCGAGTTTTTGAAACCTCCAACAATTTACCGATTTTTAGGAGTGTTATAGGTTTTTCGGATGTTAAGGAAGGAGCGAGTTCACCTCCGCAAGCGGACTGCTTCCATAGGCAGTATGGTACGAGGCATCAGTGAGAAATTAGAGCGTTGAGATCAGAGTCGAGAATAACAGGGAAGGTGACAAGTGATATTGGAGAGAAAAGCAGAGAAAGTGAGAGAGAGAGAGAGAGAGAGAACCAGAAAAGGAAGGTATCCAGCGAGACGAGAGGAGGGCAATCACTGGAAGCTATCGGTGTAACCGAGCCACCGCTGAGACTAGGTCGAGCCCCAGGCAGCGCAGCCTGATTGTGAAGATATTATAAAGGTACTGGGCATAGTATACTATGCAGGTGCTTGTAAATACGCGGGAGCTGCGCGACCTCAGACGTAGTATCACGAGAATGCCGTTTGATAATAAAAGAATTAATTTTGAAGGGACTTAGTGCTGAGGGAACTGAGGCCATTGTGAGAGATTGGTTTCTTCGGGAGTTAATCTTAGAAATAGAGCCAGACAACGAGGGGATACCGCAGTATCAGAATGACGTGCTTGCAGACGCAGGTGAGGGGCGATCAGGACTCAGTACCCCGTGGACGATGCATTTAAGTACCACGGACGAGTTAATAGACAGGGAATTATCACGTAGAGATAGTTCGGAATCAGAGATAATTGAGAGCTCGGTGTCTCCGTCGGAGCCAGGGGCTACGAGTTCGACGAAAGGGACACCCGTGCCAGTGCCGTGGAGAGGGGCGGGCGAATACGCAAGTGCGAGCAGTTCAGAGGTAGAAAACGAGTTGAGGCGATCAGTAGAGACAAACACAAATACATATAGGCCATTGACAGACTCTAGGATATCGACCGTGACGACGACGACGTACACGACGACGTACACAACTCCGATCACCACGTGCACGGTAGGGGGGGGGGATCAGGCCAATAACAGGGAAGGAGCAGACGCAATCGATCACGCTCGATCCTAACCTGCAAAGCTTTCTGATGGCTGGTTGTCAGAGTGAGCAGATTTTTAGTGCAACCACTTATACTTTTGGAGGGTATTTACCTGTTCCCCAGGGTTTATTCCAAGAGATGTTACAGTACCTTGTGAAAAATCCTCCGAGGCCAACACAGCAGAGTTCAGCACTTTCAAGGGCTCCTCAAGGACACCAGTTAGCCGATCAGGCAGGTTCAGGAGGTATCCAGGGTTTGACAAGGGCTAATGAAGGGGCTAGAGAAACAAATCCGGTAACCTTAACAGGTAGTCGGGCACCCCTTAAACGAATTAGGGGAACTCCGAAAATCAAGATAATTGCCCAACAAATGATCTTGAAGAAATCGGCTCGGAGTTTTGTTCTGCCGAATAAAACTAATCGAAAAGATATTTCACCCTCAAACAGGAAGGGAATGTAGTTGATCTGGATTTGGAGGAGAATGGGTATGACAGCGGAAGGAAAGCCAGCGAACAGAGCTGACCAGATGGAGAAGAGTATAGGTTGAAGTGCGCGAAGATTAGAAGAGAGTTAGAGGAGAAATATAGAAAACTATATTCGAGGAGAGATTTTCTATATAAGCGCGGGTATATTAGGACGAATGAGAGTTAGAGTAAGAGACCGGCAAGTGAAGAGTTAGATACTGAGGAAACTCAGTCTAGGGGAGTACCTCTTGCCCAAAGGAGACCGCAACCTAGAAAACCGCAGAGAGGAGTTAGGGACACGAGGGCTGTAAGGAATCTGGTCGAAGACATAGATTAGGATGACTCGGGAGATGGTGAGCGTAACTTGAGAAAGCCACCATCTCCCCCTCATAACAGGAAGGTACAGCCGAGAAATTACAACGAGCCAAGCTTACGGAACAGGCGTTTGGAGATTGATTTGGGTGGTATTCCCTCGACTGTAGGAGGTGGTCACTCAGATCACTGAAAGACGAAATCCTGGCCGGGAGAACAACCCTACCAGAGGAGACGAGTAAGTTCCCCCGAGGAGAGATATGATGATCGGCATGGATTTAGAGGTAATGGGGTAATGAGTGATAATGAGCCAATCTCCAGAGTCGAAGAAGGGCAGAGTGCGCGAAGTAGCCCCACAGAAGGCTACAAGGTGAATGGTCCTCGGTCTCAAGCCATCAAATGTCAGAAGGTACGTTATTTGTTGAAAGCGCTAGTACTAAACATATACCTGCGAATCAAAAATAGGATAGCTTAACAAAACCAAGTCGCTGACGGTCTAGGTTTGAAATAAATTATGACGGATAACAACCAGAATGAGGGTGCATGTATATAGTAGGATGTCCTAAAAAAAAATTCTGCTGGTTTTGTTTGTTTGTTTTGCAGGTATTGCAGGTAAGGTAAAGTCAAATTATATCCATAAAGAATAAAATGGTGACAAGGATGGGATTATAGCCAGTTACAGGACAGAAAAAGATGATCAAGAGAGAAAGAAAAGATCAAGAAAGAAAAAGAAGATCAAGAGAGAAAGAGAAGATCAAGAGACAAAGAGAAGATCAAGAGAAAAAGAGTTAGAGTTAATAAAGGAGAAAACTTTGGAGGGATAGTGAGCCTAAGTAAAGTTGTAAAGAACCAAGTCATTTTGAGAACATAAAAGCTTCAAGGGGCCAGAGGAGAAAAAGTAATTTTTATTTTTAGGAAGTAGGGCCAGTTAGAGGAGAGGAAGATACTAAATAGGTGAAACCCTGGGCCAGACTAATAATTATTTATTTCAGGAAATCAAGGGATCCATAGGAGAAGTGACAAGGAATTATCACTGAAATGACCCCAGGTAAGTGTCTTTTCGTTCTAAAATAAGGTGATCGTCAATGATGCACGGCTTAGAAATTCGGGGGAATGTCTAGCCTAGAAAGAGAGTTTGTGACGTAGTAGCTAAAGCTATCACGTTACTATATATCTATATTTTTGGGCAAGTCATCGGTGGCTGCTGAGTCGTATAATAATGTATATATTTGCTACACATTTAATATATTTCTTACATATTATTTAATGTGTGTCCTCGGTGCCGTGGACCACGAGCCAAGAGGATAGAGAAGGACCAAAGGCAATTAGAGAAGTTAAATGTGTGTAAGGTATAGTTGAGTGAGTGTATGTGTAAGAGAAAGAATGGGAGACGGAGAAGCTCGTGACGCGTCATGAAAAGATCGAGGACCGATTTGTCGCGTCAAAGGTTTAGTTTTTGAAACCTCCATCTATTTACCAGTTTTGACGAACGTTGGAGGTTTTCAGATTGGCAAGGAGGGACGCGCACAACTATAAAGACTTACTGCATAGCATAGTCAGTATAATACAAGGCATCAGAGAGAGCAGAGCGTAGAGATTAGAGTCGAGAATCACAGTGAAAGTGACATGTGATGTAGGAGAGAACAGCAAAGAGAAAAAGAAATAGAGAAGGAGGGTATCCAGCTAGACAAGAAGACAGCTGCCACAAAGAGAATCAATCACCTGAAGCTAGTGGTGTGACCGAGCTACCGCGGAGACAAGGACGAGCCTCAGGTAGCGCAGCGAGCCCGTGAAGATATTATAAAGGAACTGGGCATAGTATTCTAGAGTCAGGTAAAAGGATAGTGGTATCCAGGTGATCCGAGCGAATAAGTGAGTAAGTACATGCAGGAATAAAGTGAATGTAAGAAACGAGTGAGTGTGAGCAAGATTTTTCAGGTTAGTGACGCGCGCGGGGACGGTGATCGTTATGAGATGTGCATGACATGATGCGCCTGGGTATATGTGTGTATGTAAGGTAGGGGTGGGCCTCCGACAGCCGACCCAAACGGGAGCTTGACAGTGAAGACAACCGGAACATATACATCGAGTGGCATATTGACCTTGAAGGCACCGTGTAATAGTGCTTATATTTGTAGAGAAGAGAAAGAGAACCAGTATAAAATATTCAAGAGAGTGTAGAGGACGAATAAAAAGCGTAAGCGCGCTTGTGTCAGTGATTGTGTTCATTTGTAATCAGTTCCCGGTATTTTTCCATTTTTATTTCCTTTAAGGAGTGTTCGGAGTTACGAAGCCAGACACCTGTGGCAGATCTCCTGAAGGAGAAGAATCCAGTGATACGGACGTGATAAGTGACTTACGTGAGAGAATTTTTGTGACAGGATCCAGGCGACTGTTTATAGGCTAGAAAAATCCTCGGCACCATTATCACTCAAACTATCTTTAGTATATATGGTTTGGTACAGTCTTTTTTATTATCCACCTATTTTATTCATTCTACGCTAACAGTAGAAGTACATTGAAACAGTAAAAAAATCGTGTGGGGGAATAGGGTCGGTGAGAAGGCAAGAAAAATCGTGTGCAAGGGCAATTGGGTGTCAGTAGAGTAGTGATGAAAGAGGGGGGAACTGAGGAGGGGGTAACTGGGGAGGGAGCTTCACCCAATATTTATTCGGTTAAAATAACGTAAAAATAAGATGAATTTTACCTTAATTTGTGAAGGGAGGTAAAGTGGCAGTGAGGAATGGTAGGTAGTTTTTTTTTGCGGATGGCGTGGTAGAGAGCAGTAAGGGATTATGTAGAATGCCTGACAATCTTAACTGTATAATACAGTAGGAGGTATATGTCCAATAAAGTGATTTTGAAGAGTCATTTCACAACTGCTGTAACCCCCTCGCTGCCCTTCATCGGCCTCCTCTCAGCCTTCTGTTTTTACGTAATTTTTATTGGGTTGAATTTTTGTTAATGCGCATCATTATAAAACAATATTTAAATAACATTTTTATCGATTTAACACATTTATTCGTTATATAGATGAACTATGTACGAGT
This sequence comes from Copidosoma floridanum, assembly GCF_000648655.2. The sequence continues at coordinate 940,526 of NW_019379516.1, read as the reverse complement.
TTCATGTACAATTTCATACTTTTGCTAATGTATAGAAATTAACATGGGGCTTCTTCGGGAATGCTAATTAGCCTGGATCCGTTATCTGGATAATTGATTTAAAAATTAGGGGGTTACAGCCCCTTATAAAGAGAGTAATAATAAAGGATAAGCAGTTAATTACCCAGTTTAAAGTGCTTTTGTTGCCACTTATTTATTTAGAGGTTAATCGACCTATTTTAATTTTCTTAAATTTAACTGATAAAAAAAAAAAACTTACTCAGTGTGAGCTTAGCAGATTTAAAATCAAATAACTATATTTTTCATAGCGTGTTTAGTGCGATGACTCTCTTCGACGCGCTAACGTTTTATTAGCTTAAATTTCGGAGCAATACATGAATGTTAAGAGCTAATCGTATTTACTTTTTAATTAAAATAATTATTATACAATGTAATAGGAAAATATTGTTGACTTGCACATAAATTAATTGACAAATTGTATAATAGTGATGTTTAAAAATTAACCAAACAAAAATGTTTGATAATTTATTGAAAAATGTAAATTTGACAGTAGCACTCGAACATATCTTGATAATAGCACTTTAATGTAAGTTACAGTGTTGTTTTTGATCAATCTATAGAAAGAATTAACACATACAACAATCACAAGAAAAAATGTATATGTTATTTTGAAATATGTGGCTAAACATCTACGTTTTTAATGTATTTCTTAAATACGTCTGTTCAATACATCATTTCTAAAGAAACCTTTCCCACATTAAAAAAAAATTTTTTTCATTGGAATAATAAATTGAAATATGTCTATTTCAATGAGTTTGTTTCTTACACTTATGTCCACATAATACACATAATTTAGTTTTATCTCATCTTTACTCTTTTCTCTGGCGAACATAATTTTTTTTTAATTTTATGATTACTTGACAAATATTGCGTTTAAAGAAATCATTCTTCTGTTTTTTTTTTTTTTTTTTTTTTTTTCATGAATATTCAAAGCATCTATATCTCTACACCGTAAGAGAGCAGAACTAACATTCATGTAGAATCATGGAACCACAACATAAATTACCTTCAAATACTAAGATACTTGCAAAATTGGTTATTAAACACATGCTTTATGGTCTTCACAGTAAACAAAGCCCATATTTAAAATTTATCAAATAACAAATGTATCAAAAATTTTACTAAACCATTTGCTTATACATAACATCTTTAAAAAAATGGTTACCCTTAATATATCAGCAAAAAAAGTATTTTGGACAATCATGTATGTAAGACTAAAAATAAACATAAAATTACAGTTGACAATTCAATGGTTGTACCGTATAATAAAATTCTATTAGTGAAATATAGATGCCTCATAAGCGTTAAATATTGTACATCTATTCAAAGCATGAAATACATATACGACTACATTCATGAAGGTGGTGACAGAGCTTTTATTGGAATCAAAAGATTAAGTAATTCTGATAGTGAAATTCTTGATAAAATAAGAAACTATGTTGATGGTAGATATTTGAGTCCTATGGGAGCAGCATGAAGATTAAAAGAATATTTAACTTGTGGTAGGAGTCACAAGGTTATAAATCTTGCTATGCACCTCGAGAGTAATCAAAAATTAATTTTCGACGAAAATTGAATTGAAAAGAAAATGAAAAAATTGCAGACGCATCTAACAGCCTGTTTGAAGTTGAATATGATTGATAATTTTGCAAAATCTTTAAAGTATGTTGATATCCCAGAAAACTATGTTTTTAATAATTAACTAAAAATTTGGAGAAAGAGAGCAAGAGAAACGAAAAATACTGCAATAGGTAGATTGAATCTAGGATCACCATAAAATCATAAAAGATTATTTTTAAAATTGATACTAAATAAAAAAATTTAGCAACTTTATTTAAATATTTAAAAACATATAAAGACATAAAATATAAAATATTTAAAGGTACTGCAATTGCCATGGTTTAAATTGAGTATGATTCACAGATTGATGACATTTTCCAATAAGCAAGTACTGTCATGCTTCCTCATCAATTAAGAAAATTTTTTGCATGGTTTTTAATATCAGAGTATATACAAGATAAGAAAAATTGGAAATAAGTATAAAAACTTTTTTTGTGAAGATTTTATTCGCAATAAAAACAATTGTGCTCTTCTGCACCTCAATAAAATTTTGGAACTTGAAGATAAATCATGTAAATCATTTAATTTACCTGTAGCAATTAAAATTGACTTACAAAACAATGATGACGCTGAAGAAGTTGCATTCTGTGAACATTTGTTCGATTCCATGAATGCTCAGCTATAAAATGAACAAAAAAATATTTTAAAATTGCATGTAAAAACGTTAAGTATACTTATTTTATAGATAGTCCTGTAAAATATTAATTTAGTACTTCATATCACAAAGAAAAAAAATTTTATCTACGGCATGGACTGACATTGCGTCAGTCTTACCACCAAAAGGTATGACCAGTCATAGAACTTTTTGCTTACTTATGAATGCAAATAATATTGAGACTGTATTTTTTGACTTTCAGTCTAAAAAAATGAAATTACGTGAAATCAATTTAATTATCTGATATGAGGCTTCTATGATTCCAAAAACAGCTTTAGAGATAGTAGACAGAACTTTTGCGTGATGAATGCAATACATAGATACATTTTGGAAATGAAGTAATAACTTTTGAGAGGAGATTTCCGTCAAATACTTCTTGTTATAAAAATGATAATAGAAGTATGGTTATATCAGAGACTATTAAGTCATCACTTGTTTGGAGTTCTTTTCATATTTTAAAATTAAATACAAATAGTCGTTCGGTTGACGAAAATTTTTCTAATTTACTTGTCGAAATTGGAGGGGGAAAAATAAAATTACTGATAATTTTTAAAAAATAGAAAGTTAATGATGTATGTTTAAAGATATTTCCTAAAAATAACTAATCTCCATTAAATAGCCTTATTATGACTTCTCATAATGAATACACTATTTTTTTAAATATCAAAACTTTTAATCCAATGAAAGGGAATACGTATAGTTATTTAAGCATAGATCACGCCACGTACAAAGGTGTCGATAAATCGGATGATAAGATTTACATAAATTTCCTCATTGAAATATGTGGGTGGCTTTAAAAAATTAAAAAGATTTTTAATGGGTCAAAATAATGGTAAAATTAACGCAATTTCCCCTTATTTTGTAGGTAGACTACGGGGGGCGGCGGGAAGGTCGTGAGGAGGCTTTAAAAATTGTGGAGGGCCAGGGAGGGCTCAGTGGGTCTTCGGCAATTATTTTGTTGGGTTAAAATATCATTGACTGTAATTGAATTTTATCTTATTTTGCGAAACGAAGGGTGGTGGTGGGGCTGGTAGGGGGTGTACGGGGTAGTGTGGCAAGCCCCGCCCTTAATACTATATAATCGAAAAAAGTTCTAATAGGTTGTTTTTACTTTATATTAACATCCCAATACAGCATTCTAATTAGGCATAATATTGTTCAACGTGCTTTAATTTGTTTGTCGTCTTGTTATGTCATCGATCTCTTATTAAGGGGGAATAAAACAACGATCTCAATGACTTGAGGAAATTTCAAACTAAATATCATTTAGAAATCAAACTAATATGTATGGAAAGAAATAAGGTTGACAAGAAGAACAGCATATGAAATAGAATCGTTTATTAAATTATTGATAACAATTTAATCAATAAATACAACCGCATGAGCTACCATGGTAGACAACTGAATCAATGGGTTTTAAGCTTCATATCTAGCAGAATGGCGTCGAGTGTATAAATTTAAGGTGTGTGTAATAAATTTATGTTTCATAAAACTAAACAAATCTAAAATCATTCGTTAATCGCCCATTTTGTGCTTGTTTTTTTTTAATCGACAAGAGAATTAAATATTGCTGTGTGCAAACAAAGAACAATAAAGCCACTTAAAATATCGCCAAACTTCTCTTGATTGATCAAAGTCTCGTGAACGAGATCTTTAAAATTTTCCTTGCCTAATCATACCTTTCATAACCTATCGTTTATTGCAAAACATTATCAGATTAACAGCAAAATTTTTACGTAGTTCTTGTGATCTAATCAATATCCATGTGATTAATCACTGATGTTAATAATAAAAATGAATAATGAAAAAATAGGGTTAAGCAAATATAAACAAAAAATGAGCAACATACAACTTAGACTTACATCTTTAATCAAAATATTCGGTCGTAGTCACCAAACACCACTGGAGCGTGAGTAAGAGCGACGTCCGTCAGGACCAGGAAACTGCTTCACCGCACAATTTGTGAGGCCCGTGATTAAAAAAATTTTTTGTTTGATTCTCCGACGCACATCAGACAAAACCCCACGTTGTAGTCTCACAAGATCCGAGTCACCTTTGGGGGAGATTGATAAAGCTGCCCGAGAAAGTTATACCTGGATCTGGACGATTGTGACCAACTACCGCCTGACTTTTCTTTTAGGATTTTCCCTCTGCTTGTCTCGGTACCTATAAAAGGACTCCTTTCAGCTGCAAATTTCCGAAGTCTAGACTTCGGTTTTCCTTTCCCATCTATTACCCCGGACGATGCAAAACTGAGCGACTTTGTTGAGTCGAAATTTTAACACGAGACCGTTCGTATGACGTCATTATTTATTGTCTCTTTCTCTCGCTAACCACAAAAGCAAAATTTTGTATGTATACGTATCAGAGTCTTGCAATTAAGTACAGATAAGATTATTCAAAGAAGTTATGAAAAAAAAAAAAAGATAGTGGTTATACTCTCTGGCCGTAACGAATCTCACCGATCGTTAATCTAAATTTTCAAAATTATATGTGAACAAACAGATAAATTTTTTTTTATTGATTACCCAGGATGTTGAGAAAAACATTCCTGTTTAAAACGTGAATTTATTATTTCATTTTTCTCGCAAAAAAAATATTTTATCTATGGCATGGACTGGTGTAGCATCAATATTACTTCTAAAAGGAATGACCAGTCAAAGAACATAACGTTAACCATAAGACTTAAGTACTATAGAAAGTTCCATCTTGGAATTTGAATCTAAAAAAAATAAAAAGAAGTAGATTAAATGATGCGAGACATGAATCCCAAAAAAAGCCATAGAAATAGTTGAAAGAATATTATGTGAATTATGTAATACAAATATCTATTTTGGTAGTAAATTAATTGTCTAAGGAGGTAATTTTAGACAGATTCTTCCAGTTTTAAAAAATACTCATAAAAGCATGATTGTACAAGGAAGGATTAAATTATCATGTCTTTGACCATTGTTTAACATTTTTAAACCTAATATTAATACTCGTTCAACTGACAAAACATTTTTGGTAAAGAAGTTAACTTTTCAATGCATAGCGTTATGGGTTCTTCTCAAAACGAATGTCCTTACTTTATAAGTAATAAAATTTCAAATCATGTAATAGGAGAAATAAAAACTTTTTACAGCATAGATCATGCTACTTACCAGGGTGTTGATAAATCTGATAATATTTATACACATTTTTCAATGAAGTTTCTAAACAATATTTATGAAGCTTACCACAGCATGAGCTTAATTTAAAAATTGGAGAAATTGTTATGTTGATACAAAATTTAAGTATTGTTGATGGCTTATGCAACGGTATAAGATGAAAAATTAGAAAATGACTCAAATACAATATTGAAGCAAAAAGTATTACTGGAGAAAAAAAAAAAAAGTTTGTATACTAAAAAACCTCTTAAAACAGGAAATTCATGATCATCACCTTTTATTTTATGCAGGAAACAACTTCTTTTTGCGTTTTCAATGACTATCAATAAATCTCGAAGTCGAAGTTTTGACAATAGTGATTTATATTTGAAGAAACCACTGTTTTCGCATAGTCAACTATACGTCGTGTTATCTAAATGCAAAAATAAAAAGGGAATCTACAATAAAATAGAACGTGATAACAATTTACGAATAGAAGACATTGTTCGGAAACAAATTTTTAATGTTAACTGATGTAAACTAGAAAGACAAATTTTTATTTCTTTACATTAGCAAAAGTATGAAATTGTACGTAATATTCTTGCATAGTTCATCTAAATAATGAAAGAATGTGTTATATCGATATTAATGTTATTAAAATATTGTTTTATGGCGATGCGCAATAACAAAAATTCAACCCAATAAGAATTACGTAAAAACAGGGGGCTGAGAGGGGGCCTATGATGGGCGGCGCAGAGTGGGACATTTTCGATTTTTTTGCGAAATAATCAACTAAGCTCGAACGAAACATAGCAGAATAATAATTCTTTTTAGAGGATAATAGTAATGTGTTAAAGAATAGAGTAAAGTTATTTAGAAAGCATAAAAAATAATTTTGAGGTTCTGAAAACCATAAAGATTAATAATTTTTTGTTAATTTCCATTCTAATCATAGTAATTTCAGTTTAAAAATTAATTTCTTGTGACCAATCAATATTCTGAGAATGAAAGGAAATAAACTGATCATATTTTATGATTTTCACCAGGTTTTATGACACATAACCTCAAACAAGCTGTAAATAAACCATTTTTCAGATTTTCTTGTAGATTAAACAAAAAACGCCTGAAAAACTAAATAAAAAATAAATATTTTTCCTTTTTTAAGTAATGTGATTAAGCAAAGTAGCAGCAAAGATTCAACGATTTTTCTTTAAAGAACATTATTACGCGTCGCTTAGTGCAAGAATATTTAATAGTAAAGGCCAAATATTTTTTCAGGTTAGGAAGTTGACGAAAATCATTATTTTTTTAAAAATTTGATTCCAATTAAAGCAAATTTGGTCTAAAAAATCGAATCCTTTTCACTTTTTCTTCCCTATCATTAATATTGGTGAGAAGAAATCAAACTAGATAAGGTGCATGATACCCTGATGACACATAACCTCAAAAAAGCTATAAATGAACAATTTTTGATTCTCGATTAAAGAAATGTGGAAAAATGAGATTAAAAGTAAGTTATTAGCCTAATAAAAAATTGCACATTTTTGTTGGTAATTCTGTACTCAAAAACCCGTAATCTTTAAAGGAAAAAAAATTTTTAATGTTGATGTTTCTTGATTAATCACATTAGTTAAAAAAAAATTAATTGATTAAAAAAAAGTGTTTTTCATATTATTTTTGAGGTTATAATGACTGAAATTAATATGCAATTCTTGGGCATATTTTATCTCAACTAATTTTTAATTTCGTTATGCCAGATTTTTTTTAACGAAAATCACAAATTGTTCGTGTACAGCTTTTTTGAGGTTATGTGTCATTTAAGTATCGTACACCTTATCTAGTTTGATCTCTTTTTGCCAATATTATTAATAGGAAAGAAGAATTAAAAAGAGTTCCATTTTTTAGACCAAAATTGCTCTAATTGGAATGAAGTTTTCAAAAGATTAATGATTTTTGTCAATTTCCAAACCAATTGCAATTCTTAGACATATTTTACCATACTTTATTTCTTATTTAGTTTTAGGCGTTTTTTTCTTAATCTACAAGAAAACCTGAAAAATGGTTTATATACAGCTTGTTTGAGGTTATGTGTCATAAAACCTGGTGAAAATCATTTAATATGCTCAGTTTATTTTCTTTTATACTAAGAATACTTAAGAATATTGATTGTTGTACGGAAAAAATCGAAAATCTCTGTGTGTGTGGGGGGGGGGAGAAGGGGGTTGTGTTTAATGACCCTCCAAAATCACTATTTTATATGTATAAATTCTACTATACTATATAGTTTAATGTGTCAGGCATTCCACATAATGCCTTACTGCTCTCTACCGCCCCCTAAAACACTACCTACTGTTCCCCACTGTTGCTTCACCTCCCTCCACAAATTAGGGTAAAATTCGTCTTACTTTTACGTTAGTTTAACCTAGTTACAATTGGGTCGAGCCCCTCCCCCTTCCCAGTGCCCCTCTCCTTAACCACTTCTCTACTGTCTCCCCGTTGCTCTACCATACGATTTTTCTTACCCCCCTACTGTCTCCTACTTTCCCCACACGATTATTCTACTGTTTAAATGTACTTCCACTGTCGGAGTAGAATGGATAAAAAGGGTGGATAATAAACAAGCCTGTACTAAACATAAGTACTAAAGATTGTTTTAGTAACAATTGTGATAAGTATTTTTCTAGCCTATAAACAGCCACCCGGATCCTGTTACGAAATTTCTCTCGTACGTCACTTACCTAGATCTCACATTCTGGATTCCTATCCTCCACGACTTCTGCCACAGGTATTCAGCTTGAGAACTCTAATCACATTTGAAAAGAGAAGAGAAAGGGGAAAAAGGGGCACTAATTACAAATTGATCCAATCACTGATGTTAATTTTACAGCAAACCCACGCTTTTTTTTGTCCTCTACACACTCCTAACTATTACAAACGTTCTTACTCTCTCTTCTCTAAGAATATATTTGCACACTGCTATCAAGGTAAAATTTCTTGGTGCCAATACCTCCTGGACGTCCTTACTACCGAAATCCTCCTGGCTCAGCTGTCAGTGGCTGGTTCCTAGTTTACACGCACACACAGACATACCTGACCTCACGCACACCTCGTACTTGGTAATACACATATGTACACATGTAAATACACATACACTTACTCTCGGTCACTTTGATTGCCATATCCCTTTGTATACCCACTTACATGCACTCGCATTCGCTCGGATCGTTCCCCCCACACTTTGTCTTGGTATACCACCTTATGCACTGTTTACCCTACACTTACCTCCTTACTATCCTCGCTGCCATTCGGTACTACTTGGAAGTCGTTGATGTTCATCGTGGTAACATGGGCTGACTTCTGGCAGGTCAATCTGCTGTCGCTCTCATCTCTACTAGCTGACATCCTTTTCCTGTTCTCTTTTATCCTTATTACCAATCTCTCCCTGTTCGTAATCACCTTTCACCTGACACTGTTTTCGTATTCCTACTATCTACTCTCGATGCTGATCCGCACAATACTGACAATGCTATGCAGTAAGTCTGCATAAGTTCGCACGCCCCCCCCCTTGCGTCTGAAAATCTCTAATGCTTCTAAAACCCGGTAAATCGTCGAAGGTTTTAAAACTAAGTCCTCGAGTTGACGACCTGACAAAACAATGACCAAATATATGATGATTTTATACTTTCTTGTATAATCATGCTTATTTAACTGTTTTTTTAAACTGGTAAAATCTGTCAACAATCTTCTCCTAAAACAAGTAATTTGGTTTCCAAAATGGATATTCTAAATTCTTAAATGGTGTTGGTCTATTTAGTTTATCCAGTATCATTAAAAATTATACCTTTAATTATCTTTAGGAGATACTCTATTTAATATCCCTATTGGTGTATTTGATTTTATATTCTTTCATTTTTGCCAAATTTTGAGTTGGTTATTTAAAATATAGTTCTTCTGGATGTTTACATATTTTATTAATTTCGCGAAATCATTAATTTTTTTTTATTCAAACCATGTTGTTAGTAGTGTTTTTCAGTTTTTTATTACTTCTGATTTTATTTACCTTAAAAATAAGCTTTGTTTTATTTTCTCACTAAATAGGCTAATTAAATACTTAATGACTTCTACCACAAATTGTAAATTCTTGTAATTACCAGGCAGCTTCCATTGCACTTATGTATGTACAGTTAACATACATAATTTTGATTTATTTATAAAATTTCTTGATCTTCATCATTAACATTCCTTATTTCTACTAAAACGTCCCATGTTGCATACTTAATATTTATTATTTCAAAACACTCAGCTTCGCTTTTAAATTATAAAAAGCAAAAGCTCAGCGGTCTTGAACCATTGAGCGGTATACCTGATTCTGTAATCGCGTGATATATGACTTACTTCTTCTGAAACAAGCTACCGTCGCAAAACTCGAACTACGCGTGCAACCTCAAACAATCGTATAAAACGCTCATCTTACAAAATCAATTCGCATCAGTACACCAAATATTGTGATTAATCAACACTTTCAACATCCTTTACTGCGGGAGTACACGAGGAATATCATACATAATTTCGACAGCAACTTGTTTTTAATGTAAAATTCGAGAGATCAGCAGTTTTAACCATCAATTACTGTGAAACCATAACTGTGCTCGTGTCAGTCGAGGGTAATTTTTTTTTCTACCGGGTTATCACGATAGCCTACTGGCCTAGTCGCGGGAGCCACCCACTCACCACCTATGTGTGGGGGTGTATTGCTACGCCCATTTCCAAACCTTTTTCCTCATATCCTACCTTAATCCATGGGCATAGTGTGAGTATTTCCGGTGGGACACACCTTGCCAGTTAAGCTGGCACTCTCTGCACCAATGATGCATCGGGTCCACTCGCCACTGTGTAGCCTTTCCCTGGAGAAGACTTCATTACTCCAGGACATCCACTCCTCGCCGGTTGAGCCGCGCTCTCTACCAAAGTATCTGATCCAGGCTAATTAGCATTCTTGGAGAAGCCCCGTGTTTCAGGGATCACTCCTCGCCGGTAAGGCCGGCAATCCATGCCCGACGCCTGGCATTGAGTCCGCTAATCCCTACCTACAGCCCTAACACTGTTTCGCATTTACCCAGGCCCGAAAACCTGTGGGGCAAGGAAAAAATCCTGGAATTACTATGAGGGAAAATTCCACGGAAAAACCCACCCCGAAACATAGGAACTTTTTCCCATGAAAACCGTTTCTGAAAAAATCTTCATTCACCGGGAATCGAACTCACGACCCCTAGAACTGCGTTGTATCAGTAACAAGCACGCTTACCACTGAGACAATGCCGCTCCAGTCGAGGGTAATTAGGTTAAGCTCTGATTGGGCGTTCGGATCCCAACTTGACGCGTCCTTCTTAAACGCAAGAGTACAAAAACTCTTCGCACTTAACAATATTCGCCCATTCTCTTTCATCAAGTATTCGAAAGTAACTGTAAAGGTTGGAGAGTGAGTTCTGTTGTGTCTTTTAAGCGGATGTAAGACTTAGTTCGGTGATACAGCTACGTGTTAAAAGCGTGCATCCAAGCAAATGTAAGACTTAGTTCAGTGACTAAGCTGTGTGAGAAAAGTTCGAGCAAACCAGGCCACTGTAAACCCGCCTGAAAAGTGTTTCAAGGAGGAACAAGAAAAGAATACCGTCTACTTGGGTTCCAACGTTAAAAGCAGAAGCTTTATTATTGTCATCGCCACGAGTGCTCTCGTGTAGGATTAAGAACATCGTTTCAGTCAATCTTTTAAGATCTTGTGACTGCGCGCGCAAGCAGCGGCTAACCTACGATCATAGAAGTAATTTAAGTTAAGGAAACTTTAAATTGTATAACATTGTAAATGCGAATCTGAAACTTTATTATTTATACTATTTGTGAAATTCATATACATTTAGCATTGTTTTTTTTTTTTCAAAAGTAGCCAGAACCATTTTTAATTTTTTTCATATTGGTTTACTCGTTACTGTAATAAATATATCTGGTTTACCGCATTTCGTCATTAAAGCCATAGAATTTTGATAATGTTCTTGCGTGTATTGTGGTCCTTCAAAATACGATGCTAGTAACACAAATGTATTGTGACGGTGAGATACCGTGAAGCCATTATCGGTAGGCTAGGGCAGGTAGGGAAAAAGGGAAAGGAGGGGAATAGGGCATAGGTAGATCAGGGAGGAAGGAGAGTGAGAGAAAAGCCAAAAAGACGAAAGATTAGTTTGGGCCTGCAAGCGCGCGAGAAACAGTTTTTTTTTTTTTTTACGCGAGAAGCGTCCTTTCGTTTTTTTTGTTCGTCGAAGCGATTGCCTGGGTGTTGTGGTGGTTTGATCTTCGGTGTAAACGATCAGGGCGATCGAAGTGCCGTGATTTTGTGCTGCTGTGAAAGCAGGTGGTCACGAGTTCCGCGAGAGATAGAGGACTCACCCAGCCAGGTCAAGTCCGGGTTGACGCCGAGGTCAACGGTTAGCTACTATTGCCAGTAGGAACGCCTACTGGCGCCAGTGTTTACTACACAACTTCTTCGAGATCAGGAGAGTCGTTATCACCTGCGGCCTTAAGTACCTGCCAACAGGTAGATTCTTGAAAAAGGCAGTGGCCCTCGAATAACCTGCCTAGGTCTGTCCGGTTTGTGATTTTGCGCTGCGAGCTCGTCGTACACACACTAACACACACCTTCACCCTTGAGTACTGACTGTAAATTTTTTGATATTCCCTTTTTTACATATATATTTATTTTAATATAATACTCGCGAGTATTTATTTAATTCGTGTGCTTTACTTCCCCCTTGCGTTGTGACGAGAAAGTCGCGAGAAGCGACGTTAACATAGATCGCCAGCGACCCCTAGTCCCAGCGGCATCTCGAAAGGCGAGACCCGTGTATATATATTTTACAGGGAGTATCGCCAAGGGTGTCTGGGAAACAAATTTGTTGAATTTTACATTCACTGTGAGTTTTCATTTGTCTATTTAAGTGTGTCAATCTTTTGAGTTTTTTATTACAATAAATGCATGTGGTTATTTTTTCTAAACTATGTTCCTTTTGATGTCTAACATGATTTTGTTTTAAAGTAAATACAATTTCACACATATCACAAACGTATAATAATTTTTTATGTGTCTTCAGATGTTCTATTAACTTTTCAGGGTTCAAAAATTTCGTTTTGCATACATTGCGGATGAATGAATCTTTAGAACTGAAACATAGTTTTTTATAACAAGTTGTATTTCATAAATTATGTGAGTTCAATGATATATGGTAACTTTAAATGCATTGTGTAACGTAAAATAAGTAAAAAGTTGAATTTTTCAATTCATGGTGTCAATTCATTGTAACTTTTTTTGTATTAATTTTTATTACGTTTTCAAGGAACCTGTAAAATATGTGTGTGTGTTTGAAAAAAAAACAGGTGATAAGTTTTTCTGAATTTTTTATTTTTTAAAATAAAATTCACACAATTTGTAAATATACAAGCTACGCATAACATTATGAAATATAGAACATTTGTAGATGGATCAAAAATTTTTTACCCTTAAAATTTTTTTAAACATTTTCAAATGTGGATTATCTGGATAGATGAGTATCTAAATTTTTTTNATCGCGAGAATTTGAAATAGGTATGTGAAAGATTAGCCGATTGTAATTTAAGATTAAATTTTAAAAAATGAAAGTTTTTGGAACCGAGTATAGAAGTTTTAGGCTTTGTTATCGACAAAAACGGCTTACATAAGTCTAAGTCTAAAATAAAAGCCATGGTAGAAGCGCCTCGACCGAAAAATGACAGGGAACTGGCATCATTCTTAGGTCTTGTGAACTTTTACGCAAGATTCTTAAAAAATAGGTCAATAAATCTAAAACCTTTGTATGATTTGCTCAGTAAGAGAAAAACAAGTTGGGACGAATCGTGTCATCAGGCGTACAAATGGGTAAAAAACGAATTGATCGCGCCAGATTTTTTAGCCTATTTTGATCCGAAGGAACAAATAATCCTAGCATGCGACACATCAGATTACGGATTATCCGCGATCTTATCACACCGATATAAAGACGGTACAGAAAAGCCAATCGCGTATGCCTCTAAAAAAGTTCCAACATCTGAAATTAAACGCTCTATCATTGATAAAGAAGCAATGGCGATAGTTTTTGGTTTTAAGAGGTTTTATCAATTTAATATTACTAAAAATTTTTAAACATGCATCGATTATTTTATATTGTTCAGGTACGTTTAAACAATCTATTTTTCCATTACCAATGTCCAATATAAACGACGAAAATTTTTTGTCTATTGATTTAATATTTGTTTTCAAATATAAAATTTGAAGTATATTCCAAATTTTTGAGAATTGAATATTTGAGAATGACCTTAAAATATAACAACTGGCGACGAGGATTTTAATGAATTCAAATGTGCAGTAAGGAGCCTCATAGTTAAGAACACGTGTTAAGGTCACGTAGGAAGGTGCGTAGACAAACCGCGATTCGAACAAAAGCAAGGGGTCTAAATTTAACGAAACGAAGTGAAGTTAAATGATTCAACGGTAAAAAAAAAAAGGAAAACAATCGAGTTTCTTGATGTCAAATACGGGAACTGGCTGGATTCAAAAACTAAATAAAGAAAAAATAATAGAAGAATTATTAAAAGCAGGAGTAACGGTTGACGCAAATGATAAATATAATGATTTGCGCGAATTGCTGAGAGAAACGATTAGGCGTAAAGGAAGTCTTGAGGACGAAGTAAATCTGACGATAAATAAACACTCGGCGAAGGACACTGGAGTAGAGATAACAGAAAATAAAGTAAGTGAGGAATCGAAGCAAGGTGATAAAAACACGCAACATACCAAGGACACAACGAAAGAAAACGCTGAGTTAGACGAAGACAGCGATATGGCAGAAGAAAAGTGTAAATTTTAACTAGACGATGATTGGGAGTTATTCGAAGAAAAATTAGAGTGTTATTTTATTACGAAAAATATATCCGAGGACAAAGTTAAAGTGGCAACGTTAATAACTCGTCTGGGTGATGAAGCTCATGCACGTCTCAAGTAACTTATAGCTCCAGCTAAGATTTTGTCCAAATCATTCACGGATGCTATGAAAATTATGTCTGATCATATCAGGCCTAAGCCGTCGATTCCAATGGAAAGGTGTGCCTTTCACATGGGGCGTCAAGATAATAACGAATTTGTTGCAGATTTTGTCGCGCGTTTACGAAAACTGGCAATAAATTGTAATTTTGAAAAGCTGGACGATTCTATAAAAGATCAATTTTTCTGCGGAGTCAAAGATCATGATGTCAAAATAAAATATTAGAAGAAAAGGAATTATCTTTGACAAAGGCACTAGAAATTGCTACGTCAAGGGAAGCAGCGGTAAGGAGTGCAACGGCAACAAGCAAAGCTCTAGACATTAAGAGGAATGAAATTTACGCCATTCAAAGTGGATCAGGGCAGTGGCAGCAACATCAGCGCGGTAAAGGAGGAAAGACGAACTCAGGCGGCCGTACTCAACAGCATCATAAGCAGCAGCAGCAGCAAAAGTCAGTCGACGAATCACCTAAAAGTGTATCAAGGGGTGTGTGTTATTGTTGTGGGAAAGAAGGCCACATTAGTCTTGAGTGCCGTTTTCGTGAGTATAAGTACCTTAGGTGTAATGAAAAAGGGCATTTAGCCAAAGCGTGTCGAAGTAAAAAGAAAACCGCCTCGAAGTTTTCAAGCAATGTGAAGAAGATGTCTGCACTAGACGAAGAGAGCAAAGAAAGCGATCACGAGCGTGATTGTTTTACGATTCAATAAAGCGAGAAAAGAAAAAGTGTAACTAGGTGCTCGAAATTCAACGTTGTAAATTTTAGTCATGAAAATAGCGATAATTATACTTGGAATGAAAATGAAACGCGGAGTGATGGAATGACAGTCAATTTTGCGAGTGATAATGAATATGTAAAATGCCAAAAGATTAAAATTAGTAAATGTAATGATGAAAATTGTAATAATAAGACTTTCTATAATCATGCAAGTGAAACATTCAGTATGAGACCTATGATAGTTACTGTTAATATAAATGGAAAAGATATTGGTTTTGAAATAGATACTGGCACTTACGCTGCCGTAATTTCTGAGAAAATTTATAACGAATATTTTAAAGGTGTCAGAATAGAGAACACAAACAAAGATTTACGAGCATGCCGCGGACAGCTGTTAGTGCTCGTAGGCGAGTTAATCGATTTAAAAGCAAGTTTTAATAATTTCGAGGAAATGGTTAAATGTTTTGTCTTGCCAGGAACGGGGCCTGCGCTGATGGGTCCGTCAATGGCTAGAGCAATTTGGAGCGTGGCCATTGAGGATACCCAACATAAACTTACTGGAGATTAATAAATTAGATAACGATCTGCATGATTATATAACTAAAAAATACAGTACTTTGTTCGAGAACACGCCCGGAATGTACAACAAAAGTACAACTAAAATTTATTTAAAAGAAAATACACGACCTTTGGCGTTAAAATGTCGTCATGTTGCTCATGCTTTGAAATCGTTGGTCGAAAAAGAAATCGATAAACTTGTAAGCCTAGGACACTTAGAGCCGTAATTGTCGCGGAATGGGCCACGCCTATAGTTCCAGTTTTAAAAGGGAACAGAGAAATTCGAATATGCGGCGATTTTAAATTAACTTTGAATCCGAATATCATCGTAGATAAATACCCGCTTCTATCGATGAGATTTTTACAAAATTGCAGGGCGGCGTGTTGATCTCTGAACTTGACTTAAAGCATGCGTACATGCAATTTCCTGTCGACAAAAGTAGTGCCGAACTACTGACAATTATAACTCATGAAGGGTTGTATAGGTATACCAAAATATCCGAAGGAGTATCACCGTCTCCAGCTGACGTACAACGTAAAATGGATGAGTGTTTACAGGGAATCGATGGTGTTATCGCATATTGGGATAATATACATATATAACTGGTAGAAACGAATCTGAACATCGCGAGAATTTGAAAAAGGTATGTGAAAGATTAGCCGATTGTAATTTAAGATTAAATTTTAAAAAATGAAAGTTTTTGGAACCGAGTATAAAAGTTTTAGGCTTTGTTATCGACAAAAACGGCTTACATAAGTCTAAGTCTAAAATAAAAGCAATGGTCGAAGCGCCTCGACCGAAAAATGACAAGGAACTGGCGTCATTCTTAGGTCTTGTGAACTTTTACGCAAGATTCTTAAAATATAGGTCAATAAATCTAAAACCGTTGTATGATTTGCTCCGTAAGAGAAAAACGAGTTGGGACGAATCGTGTGATCAGGCATTTAAATGGGTAAAAAACGAATTGATCGCGCCGGATATTTTAGCCCATTTTGATCCGAAGGAACAAATCATCCTAGCATGTGACGCATCAGATTACGAATTATCCGCGATCTTATCACACCGATATAAAGACGGTACAGAAAAGCCAATCGCGTATGCCTCTAAAAAAGTTCCGACATCTGAAATTAAACGCTCTATCATTGATAAAGAAGCAATGGCGATAGTTTTTGGTTTTAAGAGGTTTTATCAATTTGTTTTTAGTAAAGAAATTATCCTTCGTATGGATAATAAACCTCTGCAACTTATTTTAGGCCCGAGAAAAGGGTTACTACTGACTGCTGACAATATGCTACAGCGTTATGCATACTACCTTTCCGGTTTCAGGTATAGGATAGAGCATGTTAAGTCTGAAAAAAATGCAAACGCAGATGCCTTGTCGCGACTCCCAGTAGAGGATCTCACCGATATATCTGATATGTATACTTTTATTCCATCGTTTATTAATTTTTTTGAAGAAAATGCAACTGCTTTCGATAGTAAAATGCTTGAAGCAGAAAGTAAAAGAGACGAAACTCCAAAAAATATTATACGGTACGTAACAGGCGATTGGCCTGCATTTAATGCATTATCGGAAAAAGAGAAAGTTTTTTTTTAAATACGGTTTAAGTTAACAGTCGAAAGAGGGTACCTTTTCTGGAGAGTTCGCGCATGCATTCCAAGTTCAATGCTCGCGTTAATATTAAACGAAATTCATGCTACTCATTTTGGTATGGTCAAAATGAAAATGTTTGCTCACTCATACGTATATTGGCCAGGGATTGATGCCGCAATAGAAGATCTAGCAAACAATTGTAAAACTTGTTTGATTGAAAGAAAATTGCCAAAGAAAACACCGTTGACAACCTGACCGTGGCCTAATAAAGTATGGGGGCGTATTCATTGTGATTATGCCAAATTTGAAGGGAATATGTATCTGATTATTATTGATGCCCACAGCAAATGGCCCGAGATAATAAATTGTAAAAATAATACGGACGCGAAAAGGTTCATTAAAGAGTTTAAAAACTTGTTCGTCCGGTGTGGCCTCCCGGTAAACTGTGTTACTGATGGAGTTCCACAATTCAGAAGCCTTGAATTCACTCAGTTTTTAAAAGCAAATAAAATTGAACATTCTTTTTCGCCTCCCTATCATCCAGCCACGAACGGTGCGGCAGAGAACTTTATACAAACTTTTAAACATAAGGTAGCGAAAATTATGAAAGAATGGAAGAGTGCGGATTACGCGGTAAATGCGTTCATATTCGAGTATCGAAATTTTCCACATGTTACCACTGGCAAAAGCCCGGCGAGTATTATGTTCAATCGCAATATTAGAACGCGTTTTGATTGCCTAAGACCAAGTGTATCTAAGCACGTTGAGGACCAACAGAGGCGTCAGATTGTTGCTAGGCATGGTAGTCGTAACGTAAATATTAATGTTAGTGATAACGTCTACATGGACGCACACGGGGTACGTGAGCAAAAGCGAGTCTCTGCCGAAGTAGCAAAACAAACTGCGCTGTCTACGTTTATAGTCAAAACCGACTCTGGGAAATTACATAAGCGACACGTAGATCAGTTGGTAAAACCACCTTTGCGTCACTCCCCAAGACTTTTATTTAAACAAGGGGAGAAGTTGTAATGTATTTGTACTGTTAGTATATAGTGGTACCTACGCAAAACGGTTAGTAGCGTCAAATTATATTGCTTACACTAAGCGTCGAAATGTACGAGTCGCACAGTTGCGTACTAACGGTCATCGCGTATACTCACTCCGGTACTGCCATCATCACTCTTGTTTAAATTACTAAATAAAGTCAATACTTATGTTCCTTATCTAATAAGTATACGATTATTGATCAGTCAACCTCACTTACTGCTATTTGAATGACCTTAAAATATAACAAACATAAAAAACAAAGTCGTAAGCTGTGATATGTGTGGTGAAGATTGAATAATTATTTTTATCTAAAATATCTTGTATTACTATTATTTTTGTGTTTTTAGGTAAACATCGGATACCTTTTTTTGTCTACTATATAACTACTGTGTAAAATAATTTAAATATGAAATATTTCAATCATTAATTGTTTACTTACGCAGAGTTAAGCATTTAAATCACTTCCACTTCTTTCCTTTGACATTACTGTTTTTTTTTACGTCAAAAAGCAACAAATTTCTATGTAACAAAATAAAACCGTATCACATGTATAAAAATCTTTTTGTAAAAGTAAGAAAGATTTTTGGTTAAGAAAAATTTTAACATTTGTTCATATTGTTTTTGTTTTTTTTTTGTTTTTTAATGCCCCAAATGTCATTGATCATCCAAGTACAAAATAACATTTATTGTTATTATCTTGATATCAGTATCATTCAAAATTTTGCACTGGTTGTAAAAATTCAGTAATTCTTCGATCGAAATTTCTTATTTTATTTGTTTGTCTTCAAAATGGAACAAAAGTAAGTATTCCTTATTTTACTTGTTTGTCTTCAAAAAGTAACAAAAGCAAGTATTCTTTATTTTATTTATTCTTTAAATACATATACAAATGTTTATAACTTTGCCATAAATTATGGGCTTATTTTTCTGAGATCTTTATTTAAATTTATAAAGTTTATTGTGCACTTAAAACCAGTATGCTTTTTAGAATACAATTCTCTTTAAATCAAGACCCATCATGGGTGCATTATTTTTATTAAATTTGAAATATTTGTTGTTTAAAAGTTGCATAAAAAAGTTCTACTTAAGGTGGCTTATGGCGCCCCTAGTGGCAGATAAGCCTCTATTACCCCTGGACTATGTGTTTGTTTGACGTCAGATTATCACACCTGAAAACATCGATTAGCAAGTTCGATGATTATACCTATATATACAAGTCCGCTTTTCTACGTACCAAGATTAACCTTTATTTGTCACTAACAACATATAATATCTTTTTTTTCACTACGCAACTTTGTACTTCCTCTATTTTATTAGGAAGATAATTCAAACTGTGAATTCTTTGAGTTTTATTTTACTATGGATTTCAATATGAATGCATTGGCTCAACATCAAAAAGGTGATGAGCCACTTTAGAGTATTCATTTTTAAAATTAAATCTGTTTTATAATCTAGAAATTTTTTTTCATCTTTTCATTTCTTTCTAAGTGCAAATACTGCTACTTATTTTTTTGATAAGATGCACTGAAAATTCATGAAAAAAAACACAATGAAAAATTTTTAAGTTACTTCATACAAATCTCTGTTAATGATAAGAACGCGAGCATGTCGCAAAGACCAGCTTAAAATAAGTAGTTAATTTGTCAACCGTATTGCTAATTTTTTCTTGTTTTTGATTATCTGACTAACTTCTAGATTATAAAAATTATTATACTTTAATATTTTATCTTGAAATTCAATGTGCTACTATTTTGGATTAGGTTACTTTTCGATGAAAGATTGTATAAAAAAAGCGAAAAATGAGAACCTTTTTATTTCACTAATTTATTTTGAACTGGGAATGGGGGTTGGCGCATAGAGCGTGCAGGGGGCGAAGCCTCGCTAATAAATATGTATATCCGTCATTGGTATGCGTAACTTTGTCGAAGACCATACTACTTGCAGCCAGGTCAGGTGAGGGGGCTTTAAGCTGATGGCATACCATCTCATCGTGTATAGAAGTAAGCAGTGATAGTAACATTGATCTTATATACATGCATATTCACGAGTTGTTTCGAGTGATGGATGGCGAGATCTCTCTCTGGCTGGTGTGGCGGGCCTGGCAGCCGGTGAAGTTAGACGATGATGCTCGGGTAAGTTTGGGCAACCACATCTAATATGGCTGCGTGCTTCATAAATAAAAATGATGTGGTGAGCTAATTAATCTAAGCTTACTACCACTGAGGAGGCTACATAGTCGCACTTTTATTGGATTGTTCACTTCAGCTCGTTTTGATGGGTTCTCTGCTTTGGTCGTGGCACTCTATGTTTGTTGCTTCTCGTGCTGGGACACTTGTGGTTTGCCTACGTGAACATTCACTGCTAATAAGCACTACTTTCACACTTTTATTCATAACGCCAGGATAGTCTCCACAGGTGGGACTGAAGGAGAGTGGTGACTTCTGGCTGGCCCGAGCAAATAGAATTTTTCTCTACAAATAGAAAAAGCTGCTGCCTTAATTTTAACCCTCTCCAAATCTTTATTTTAGAAAAAAAGATAGTACTAGCCGCCTGTCAACATGTCACTTAAAAGATGCAAAAAATGAAAAACGTCAGTGTAAAACTTGTACCCTAGGCGGTAGCCTCGCAGACGGAATCCACTGGCATTTACGATCCAGTTAATGTGGTTGCCGCAGGTCCCACGAATTTCAGGGAGAAGGGAGGCACAAATACGCTATTTCTGTTAAGCAAGGACTGTTGGATATCTCATGGCCTTGCTTAGAGAAGGGGCCACGAACTAGTCTCTCGAGTATCAGCAGCAACGTGAGTGAGGACACTGATGTTACTGTCTTTAGCAGGCAAACAGAAGAAGAGCTTGACTGTATGGGAAAAGATAATGTACATCTAAAGACGAAGCGGAACCAAGAGATCGTGCAAGTTTTATCGGCAACAAAAGAGATGGAAAAGACGCTAGAAGCAATTCAAGAAAAGTGTTAAAACACGGCAAACGTAATCAAGGATGGCTTCAAAATTGCTCTTAAACATCTTAAATCAGCTGCTGTTATAAGAGATAAATTAAGTAAAAAAGAATGTTTCTACAGTACATAGTGTAAGGAGAGTTTTGCATCATTGCAATACATTGAAAAAAAAAGAGATGATTTTCGTTGGCAGGTGCAAAAAAGAACTCTGAACACCATTGTAAACAAAGTAGAAGGGACGAAGCGAAACAGGAGTCTCTCAGAAATTCCTGAAGAATGGCAAAATGCCGTGACCTCGAAAAAAAAGAGAACTAGCAATAGCAAAAGGGAAAAGGTATCTCCTAGTCGTAAAAGTACCGAAAAAAGCTTTAACACGATGACGGAAGTCCTCGTAAAGGACAGGAAAGGACATACCTTTGCCGGGGTACTGAAGACGATAAAGGCAAGCTTTAATCCTGAAAAGACTGAAGCAGTTTTCCAGAGTATTTTTGCCACCAAGAAAGGAGACTTGCTCCTAAAAGCCAAAGGAGTTAAGGATGTCGAAAAATTTGCTCAATATGTGGAAGAGTCAGTTACGGGCCAAGAAACGGTTGTTACTACTTTACGAAAAGTGACGCTTCAGATCCGAGATTCGGACAGGATTATTAAAGAAGAAGAAATTGAGGAATCCATTGAGAATATTACCTGAAACTGAAACTAAGATCTAAAGGTTCAACTTCTTAAGCTGAATGGTAGAGAATAAATAATGGCGTTGCTAACCCCTACCGAAACAGTTGCCAAGGAAGTCGAACGTACAGGCTGGGTCAAGATTGGATTCGTTTTATATCGTGTAAACAGAAGGCTAGTTGTAAAAATTTGTATGCTTCTTTGTTATATTGTAGGCTTCTTTTCCACTCTTTTATAAAAAAACCATTTTATAATTAAAACTTTTTTTTTTACATTAGCAATTTGATTTAAATAAATTATTAGT